>JANIJG010010472.1:0-29036 GCA_024611175.1 Megaceryle torquata
ACCTGTGCTGGATTGTGTGATCCTGCTCTGGCAGGGGGGTTGGACTTGAAGATCTCCAAGGTCCCTTCCAACCCCTGTGATACCTGTGACACCATTAAAAAAGGAGTTTTAACATGTCTAGAACCATTTCCCCCTACCAGATGAACCATTCAGGATGAAGTTTTCCAAGCTCATATAGTACAACACAGGTTCAAACTGAGGGAAAGTTCGGTCTAAGCAGATAACAGATGGCAGTTATAAACAACTGAGAACGGAGTCTTTTAGTAGAAAATAACAGGGGACCTCAATAAGGGGTCGTGCTAACATATCTGCTCATAAAACTTAACTTTAATGTGGCATATTCTTATTTCAAAGTGGACATATGAATAGTTATCATATAGTTGCATACTTTCCTAACTTCATGGCTTTCATCACCTATTTCAATAGCTTTGAGATAGTCCATGCTACATTTTCTTATGGTATGAGCTTATAAAAATAATGATACAACCTCATACTATAAATCATTTGCAAAGGAAAGGAAGGTTAATTTTTCTAGAAAGAAAAAAGTGTATACACGGTGCACACTTATTTGGGTGATTTAAGTATATAAAAATGTTTACATTGGTCTTTAGTATTAAAATGTTTAAGCATTATTTAGAATGTAGAAGTACAGTGATGGAGGGAATTCAAGAGAGCACCTTTCAAGCAAGAACTGCTGAGGGAACACTCCCGCTGTGGCGGGCAGGCGAAGTGCTGAGTGGGGGCTATAGTCCCAGGCAGATAAACCACATGTGCACAAAGCAATTCTACAACTACCCATGAGCATGAGCCATGGCCACTTATTCACCTTGAAAATACCAGAAAACTCACATTCCATGTGCTTCTGATAGAAGGCATCATTTTTGATCATATAATGCCTAGGACAGGTTGATCAGTCTCAGGATCCTCATGGTATGCAAATGCGTGGGCCTGTGCCAGACAATAACTTGGGGTGCTGCAGCCACCCCAAACTCAGTGTGCAAGGACCACTCAATCTCTGCTAATAACAAAGAAAGCATTTTTGACAAGTGTTTGAGATCCTACCACACAAATTGCAAAGAGCTAAGAAGGAAGAAGCTCACAAAGCCCTGATACATATTTTTATTTAAAAAATACTGGATTTTGTTTAACATTTCTGAATTGTGGATTGCTGCCCACCAAACAAAATATTAACAAGATAAACTTGTAATTTAAATTACTAGTACTTCCAGGATACTTAGAAATGTATATTCTTTTCATCTAGCCTGATGATTAAAAATGCCTTGGGATCATGCCTAAAATAATGTTTTACAGTATGGAGGCAAATAAAGAGTCTTTTGCTAAAAACTTGGATCAGATACACTGTTACTGTTCCCACCTCTTAATCAATTAAAAATACATATCGTAACAGCATATGCCTTGTAAGAAAGAAAACACAGAATTTATTCTCCTCTCCAAGAACACACGTAACTGCTGTTCAGTTTGATGGGACATATATATGTACACCAAATGAAAATATCTTCCGAATATAAAGGATTCGTATGTATCTGTAAATTATTACATGGTTAGGTGCAGGTTGGCCTTTCGCCACACTAGATTCAATGCACCCAGTTTTGCCTAGTCTTGGAAGCTGGCTAGCATTTCAATGCAGAGACCATCTGGGAATTCAGTGTGCCATGGGCACAAGCCAATGACTCACAAGGTGGTGAATATTGGGCCATAGAAACTGAATGAGTGGAAAGATTTCATTCAGCTCCACCAATGCTGCTGAACAGATGAACAGGAATTTCCTCATTGCTCTCCTGCCTCTCCCTGCACTCCCCTAGTAAGGAAATATTCAGATTCATTTTGATTAGAAGAATGCTGGAAGCATCCAAAGTGAGGCATACAATGCAAAGAAAAATATCTGTAAATGTAACACAAAATTAGAAATATAGTGAAGAAAATCTCAGTAATGTAAGGGGTTTTTGAAAGTCAAGTGAATGAAATCTGCAGAAATGGTGGTGGTGGTTTGTTGGTTTTGTTGATTGGCTTTTTTGTAATCATTCCCCTGTGTCTAATGGGAGGTATTTTCATTTTAAAAGTAAACAAAAAAGCCCTATGGCTGCACACATCAAACTTGCAGAACTTATATACACTGTGACTGGTACCAAACCAAACAGAAAGACACTTCTGATTTGCAAGTATATATACATATGTGTTGAACCTCACAGTCATATTATAAATGACAGGGATGATTTTTACAGACAAAACATTTAACATTATGCTATGCTTCTAATTGAGAGATCTAACTAATGCCTGAGGCTATTGCACAAGCACTGAAGAAATCTAAAAAACATTTTGAGCTTTAGCGGGAAGACGGGAGCAGGGAACTCCAGCAAGTCTTCCTTTGTCTGAGGTTTGACCAGGAGAAACAAGATATCCTCAAAGGCATCAGAAGCCTTGACAATAGCCAAGACATGGTCTTGGGAAATTAGATCTTTTGAACAGTTTAATTTCTTTTTGCTTTTCTAGCACTTCATTCCACAAGAACTGCAGGATATTTAAACTACAGACTGTTACTGAAATACAATTAGAGAACAGTTTTTGTATTTACATAGAAAACATTTAATAGATTAATGATTCCTAGAGTTTCTTTTATACTTGAGCAACTTCCATGTCATTTTTTTAAGGAAAATAAAAACTGAAGAATTTTTTTTAATATCATGGGCATAAACATGATGAAAAAGAGAAACAAGAGGACTTATGAAGAACAGATGTTTTGTAAATAAAACAAGCCACTGACAGCAAATTACTAGTCATCATCATGCTAATTATTCTTTCCTGGGTTGCCAGCATCTATAAAAATATTCCAGTATACAGCTACCCAGAACTGGAAGGGGAAAAGCTGTCTGAACTAATGATATGGCAACACCACTGGTATCAAGGGTCTCAGTCCTCCTCCCAACATTATACTATAATTACTCAGAGACAGCTGTGCAAAACAAACACGGGGATTACTAAACCAGAATAGCAGCATTTGACAACAATTTACGGGGGTGTAAAATTTCTGTGCTGAGTTCTAAGCAACAAAGAACCACAGGAACTATAATCCGTTATCTGAAACTTCACTATCTGCAAACGCAGGCAGATACAAGCAAATCCTTCATTGCAAACAGCAACGGGCTTGCTGTCATTAATCACTACAAGGAGGCTATTGAAGACAGACTCTGGAATGGTTTTCAGCAGCAGCCTGCAACTTTATTAGCTTAACATATCCAAAGATTTAAGAGGATCCAGTGTAGGAGTTACAGGACTCCCACCCTACAACTTATAATTCATGGTCAACTGTCCTCAGCCTACCTACAGAAACCAGTTTCAGACATCTGACATCTTCTCATCTTAAAGAGAAAGGGAGGAGCACTGAGAGGGACTCTCAACCTGCAGAGGCCCTGGGTCTACTTTTTCAGCAGTCTTCCAGCAAAACCCTGGCTCTTCTCTTCTTGTAGATCATACTTCAACCTCCTATCCATGCTGGATACCAGCTTCAAGTTTCAAAGTCATTACTACACTAAATATTACAAAGGTATAAAATGTACTTAATATTTATACCCGTGTCTTATGTCAGATTTATTGCTATAACAACATATGAGTGGAAAAAAAAAATAGACAAATAAGATATTAAATTACCTGTCCTTCCTCAGTTTCATTCTAATACCAAAAAAAAAAAAAAAAAAAAAAAAAAAAAAAAAAAAAAAAGTTATTCTGACATCAAAACAGGCAGCCTATTAAATCTGCAAACTCCTGAAAATACAGATCTTAGATTAAATTGCCAGTCAAAAGTGAAGATATGGTTTAAATTAATCAGAATTCTCAATTACAGCACACACCATGTCACATAACCTTAGGAAACACCATCAAGCCTCCAAAATAGTGCCCTTCTAACAGGGGGAATCTTTCTTCTAATTTTTACCCAAAATTATACATTGGCAGTCTATACCCTGCTCGATCCAACACTGCCTGTAGCTTAAGTAGCTCTTCTTTCTTGGCATTTGCCTCCAACTCCTTCATAGATGTTATCCATGTTGATGAAAGAGGGACAGTGAGGTCCTACCATCTCCTGGCCCAGCCAGTGGCAGAAAAAGTCAACGGAAAAAGAACCCCTTTTTCTGTCCTGTGCTCACTGCCCTCCCCTCTCCTCTGCAAGCTGTTCACCATCCAGCAGCTAACAAAGGCTCTAACCACATTTGTCATTTCTTCACTAGTCAAAACCACAGTGTAACATGTTTATTAGGTATTGAAACAAAGAAACATCCCCCTCTAGGAATTAACAGGATGTGATAGTACATACATGATGAATAGACTTGAAGTGATAGTTAAGGTAAAGAGTTTTGGAAAGCTGGGGGAAAAAAAAAAAATGGGTAAAACAAAATACAGTTTTTTGGAAGCCCTGAGCTGCAAGAAAAATATTGGAAAGCTTTTGTGACTTGGATGAGGACAAACCTTCCTTTACCCTGCTATTGATCAGCAGATTTAGTACGTTTTGCAACACAGTGATGTGACCTGAAGTAACACAGGCTTTCAAAACAGCCACTCTCCCAATATACCCAGGAAGCTCAGAAGTGGTTGGAGCTGTAACAGGTTGTCTGCCGAAGCACAGGTTGTGTTTCTTCTCACCCAGAAAAGACAATAATCTCTTTATCACAAGGAGGAAGAGATGTCACTTAAACTAAAAAACTAAATGGAATTTTAAAGATATGTTTTGGACCATTGGACATCAGACTGTGTCTGAGGGGACAACTGCCAGTGCTGCCAGCATCCCCTCTTCAGAGCCAGGAGCGCTGGACCTGAAGGGCTGTAAACTCGGAGCTATAAACTCGCTGAAGGTTTGTCTTGGCATTTGTTTTTACAGATGCAACGAATGTTCTGTTTAAAATACCCACCCAGCTGCTTTTTATCAGCTTCAGATAATTTAGCACCCACCAGCCATCCCTCCAGGATAGCCAGCGACAAACGCGGGGCCGGCCCCGGGCAGATAACGAAGAACGGCCGATAGGCAGCAACAAGCAGCGCCCCGGGGGTCAGAGAGGGGCCGGGAGGCGGGGGCTTGGCCCCCCGCCCCCCAGGGTGGCAGGAGACCCTCCCCGTGGAAGAGCCCAGGGTGCCGAGGGGTCTGTCCGCATCACCCCTGACAGATTTGGGCAGGGGGCCGGGGCGGTGCTCGGAGAAGGTGACAGGCAGCTCGGTGCTCGGTAGGAGAGCGGTGACAACTCATCTGCCCTGCGGGAACGAGGAGCCGAGCTCAGCCGAGCAACAAGAGGCAAAGGGGCAGAGCTGACCGGCCCAGCCAGGAGAGAAGCCCAGGCGTGGGCTTGCTGCTGTCAGCCAGCAGAGAGGAGCGGGGCGCAGCCCGGCTGCTGCCGCCGGCACCGCCGCCCTGCGCCGAGCTCAGCTTCCCTTGGACAGAGAAACCAGCCTGGTCTTCCCGAGTCTTGGCATAAGCATAGCAGGTGGCAAATCCGTGGCCATTTTGCAAGTCTCCAGCAGCTTAGTGCCTCTGGCAACTGTCTGCTTTATATAGCCAACAGGTCCAGGTTACTGCTGGAGAATTAGAAGTGTGAAAACAGAAATGCAGTTTCCTTGGGGACATGAGCTGTTAATTCTCTGCCAGAGAAGGGCTTATTTGTCAAGCCTTTATGCACTTGAAGAAATAGTGGCTAATTACCCAAGAGAGAGAGTGATGGGCCAGCCGATCCAACCCACAATGGATAAAAGAAACTTTTTTTGCCACCGGGTTCCAGGCCAGGTGATGCCCACAGGGCATGCTAGGCAGGCAACAGCATTAAGCACGAGCTACCCAGAGGGAAACTATATGCAAGGTAATAAAGCTACTGGCAGACAAGAATCACTGCCAGCAACTGCTAGTATGATCCATGCAAAGGGCTGCATGAGCACCTTTGGACTTGAGGACATTAGCAGCCAACACACCAGAGTCATGGCTCGGAGATCCAAAATTACTGCAGTTCTTGGATAAGCCAATGTGCTGGAAGCAAAGCAAGTGTAAGCTACACAAAATAATAGCTGTTGCTGGGCACCTACTGCTGGCAACAGTGGAAATCCATCTCTCTGAACCTGGCAAGATCCATATTCTTGTGCAAGAACAAGACTGTTGGTCAGCAGAAGTATGTTACAGGCTGAACTGAGGAATGAGTTGTGCACACGGGCCATCACTAATGCTGAGCAGGAGACACAGCTTAGTGAAAAAATCAGGTGGTGGACACAGTATTTTAAAGCCTCTTAACAGCAATAGAGTTGAAAAGTGGTGAGGCAGCCTGGCCAGTACAAGTTAGGAACTGACTTAACAGAAGCCTTGGTGGAAGGCAGTGAAAGGAAACAATTAGCACAGCTGCAGTAACACTGCACCAGTGCATCCTCCAGCAATAAAGGGGAGCTTGTCAAGATATGATCGAGTGCAACATCAGATCGCACTTAAACTAAGGAGTGTTCCTGGCAGGCAGCTCCCAGCTTGAATTCCCTGAATATCAGGTAACAGTGAAGCTAAGTGATATTCTGGAGGTTAGCCGGACTGGACAACGTCCCTAACCCTGAACATCCCCCATCTCAAAAGCCCAAAAGAGATGTAAAAACATGCATTGTCTGCATGAGATACAATGCACAGGCAGGTCAAACACATGGATAACATATTAGGAGCAAGACATTTCAGCAGTGTTAATTTGGATAATCTCAGGTAATGATGGGAGCAAAGAATCAAATAAATAAATTGCATATTTGGATTTCTTCAGTCCTTCAGAGTGCCTTCTGAACGCAGAACCAGTCAGGCACAATTACAAGAGGTATTGAAGGACCTACAGAGTTTTTTAAATTAAAGAACTAGAGATTTTGGTTCTGTTCAAAATGTTTCTGAGAACTGAAGAAGCCTTCACATATTTCTTAAGTCACATTAAGAGTGGCAACAATTTTAAAGCTTTTAAAGGCTTAAACATCAAGAAACAAACAGACAGTAAGGAGCTGCATCCTGAGCATATAGTCAGTGAGAACAGGCTTAGAGTTTCAGACCACCATCAGAAAGCTTACAAAACAAAAAGATACTGGCAAAACCACAGGCTATCTGCACAGAAGACACCACATCTACAAAAGCTTTGAGCACATTATCAGAACCGACAGCATCATCTTGTCATTTAAGAAACAAATTATCTAGACAAAGGAAGAAGAAAAGCTGATGAGTAAAACAAAGGAACAGTTTCTGAGCCATGTTTTGTTCAGGTTTTCAGATCCACCCCTCAATCTGCGGGAGTTTGCAATGCCCCAAAATCTCCTGGTGAGATCCTAAACTGGGGAGGCTGGTAGGTGCTCTTTGATGAGTTTCCCACAGATTAAATGAGGGTTGCTACAGAACTAGAGAGTTCAATTGTTGTAGAAGTCCTCAAATCCTCTCATTTACATTTACTCAATAAGGAATTCAGTGTACACAGGCTCACAGCAGCCTGTAGCAACTCCTTATCAAGCACAGCCTAGCAAGACATCCATGGAGATGGATTCACAAACCAGCCGAATAAACATTCGCAGCTCAACAGAAAACAAAAAGAAAACGAGACTTCTGTTTGCAAGGCACAAGTGTGCACAGGCTCCCTCTGGCCTCCCTGTGTCGGACAAGATGGACCTGAGGATCCTGGTTATTTCTTATACACAAAAAGGTCCATCAAAGGAGACCTCAGTTCAAATATAGTATCAACAGAGTAATCACCTGGAGTTCATATAGATTAATTTCAAGGACTGAAAAATACCATCTGGAAATCACTGCTTTCAGGTTGTGTATGTGACTTCTGAAAATATGTAACAGCAGAGCTGCTGAAGCACGAAAAGGAGCCTGAGACTATTTACAGACATGTTGATGAAATCTGTAATGCTGTGGTTCAGCCCATGGGGCCACTTTTGTGGTGATACAGAGAGGCAACTTGATGTACATGTGCTAAAAACTTAAGATAATCATACGATCACATTATATGCAGTATAAGATGAAGTAAGTATTTTATAAGGTGGTTTGTGAAAGGAATGAAGAGTAATCACCCTACTGGCTTCATGCTCACAGTTCTCATCCAAGAACAACAGGACTATGCTAGGAAGATACCTTCAGCTAATTACGATTAATGAGTCAGGGCTCAGCTGTCTGCCTGTCTCCCAGTGGAACTATTTTTAACCCCACAAAACCCAGCTTGATTTTCAGATGCTGTGTCTTGCCTCTATACAGGTGTGGAAGAGGAAAGAGACCTGTTTCAGTGGTTCCAGGGCAACATGGTGCCAGGAAGCAGACTAGAGCTTGAGGCGGGAGCAAAGGCACCAGGACATGAGCAGTGAGAGCACAGACAGGTGCCCATCCCGCAAGGAGGGCAACGCATCTGAGCAACAGGAGAAATTGGTGAGGGGTGCCAGGAGTGGTGTGTAAGAATCTCAGGAACATATTTCTTCACAGGAAATTTTACTAACTGGGGAACTAAACAATCTGTGCCTCAAGATACAAAAAGCCAGTGCATAATACCTTGCAATAGATTAACAAAAGGTATGCAGGTTCAGTAAAAGACTGGAAAAATCAAATACAAAATACTAAAACAACCAACCACAGCAACTCTCCAGACATGGTTTAAAGGGCATTTGATAAAATTCCAGAAGCATCTTATTTCTCCTAACAGAAGACTCATAGCACACAAGGAGCAGCTCTGGCATGCTCAGATCCTCCATAGACAGCAGTGTGTGGTGGAGGGCCTGTGTGGCCAGCTGGGGGGTATCCATGAGCCCTACTAGCACCCAGCCACCCCCTCCAGCAGAGCAGCTTCCCCTCCCTGCAGGGCTGGGCAAGCAGACTGGCATCAGCGACAGGGGAGAAGGCTGCCTGCAAGTCACAAAGTAATTTCTGCAATTGCTTTTAAATCTTACCAAACTTTAGGGGAGGCATAATACATTTAGTTTTCCTACCAAGAGTAGAAATCTAGAACCCTGTCTTCCATGGTACTCAACTGATCTCTGGTTTTATATTAACCAATTAAGTTTTTATCTATTATGTTCCAAAGAATTGCAAAAATTTGCTTTTTAAATGCTAGAAGACGTGTCAGATCAGAGTCAGTGTGAAAGCAGGAACTTCATCACTGCTGTTATATCTTCCTTACTCAGAATTCTCTCTTTCTGAAAGAAATTACAACTTGTATCTGAGACAATTAGAGTCTATTCTGCTTTGATATGTTTAATTTCTATGTTTGCATGCAATAATGGAGCAAGAATACACAGAATACCTATTTTTAATTTTAGACAAAACCTGTCAAGGATGTACAATAAGATCTGGGAAGTAATTTGTCTCTGTAACCTAATTTGTGCAAGCTTTAGCCAAGGACGTTTATCATTTTGCTTTCCACCTCCTCCAGGAAACAGGCAGGGGAAGGCAAAGCAATAAGTAACGCCTTGCAGAACACGCCGTCAGTTAGAAAGGAAGAGGCATCCTTCCTTCCTCTTTAGGGCAACGTGAACTGCTCTGTTTCAGCCAGCATTCTTTTTTGTTTTGCTGAATACTGATCTCCTTGCTACAACATTAAGATAAGGACCAAGAACAGACAAAAATTACAAGACAGGATCAAAAGACAAGGAAGAGAGACAACAGCTCTGACAGATCAAATTCATTCATGGACGTCTATCTGCATCAGTGGAGGGTCACAGGACACCAGGTTTCAACAGCAGCAAAATTTGATTTAAAAAACCCACTTCACTCAAGAAAAAAAAAAAAAAAAAATTGCTCTGTAATATGCACAATCATTGGGCTAGTGATACTAAACATTAAAAAAATTTAAAAAAAAAAAAAACCACACTATTTGTTATCTCAAGAAAATAAATGCCTTTAAGGAGAAAGCTGTAACAACAGTTTGAGCCCTCAAAGTTTGCATCATAACGGCTACACAGAAGGGGGACAAAGAGAGAAGACAACACAGGAAACGTCACTCTGGCATTTCCTAATTCCTGAGCACTTGACTTCACAACCTCTGCTTATTTTTGTACATAATTTCCTAATGGAAATTTCCCTCGTGGAAAGGATAGGCAGCACCCCACAGCCCACCTGGCCCAAAAGCACGGGATATTCTGAGGTGCCACCCAGCCCCTCCAGAGACCACAACCCCACGGTCTCCTCCAAGGACATAAGAAACAAGGGCTCCAGTGGGATCAAATCCTTGGAAGACTTGAGCACAAATGCCCAAACAGGCTCAAACTGTAACTGCCATGAAGATCATGGCTCTACCAAGCTCCCACACATTTTCTCAGGAGCAGCTAGAAGCATCTTTCCAAGTGCTGTTGTTCCCCAAAATACTAGATTGTGACACTGTTACAGAAACACTACAGCTTTTCTGTAAAGTTAGGGATTTGTTGTTGTTAACATGAGCCAAACAAAAGCATTTTCTCACTTGTTTTTAGAGAAATCTGAAGTCTTTTAGATTAAATTTTCCATTGCAAGTTCTGCCTTAGGCTCAGTATTTCTTTGGAAAGTTTCAGACTCAGTAGTTAAAGTTTGGCTGAGTTATAAGCATGGCCACACAATAGAAAGAGTCAGAAAGCTTTAATTACAGGCAACACGACTAGCTCAACCACTAAGACACATATAAACACTCATATCTGGCAAACTTGCTTAAATGACAAGAAAATGCACAGCTAATGACTGAATTTCCAAATATATACACGATGTACGAGACTTATTTATGGGAATAGCTTCCTTAGGGTTCCTCATGTCCATGCAGAGACAATATATCTAAGTCAAAATAAATTTTTTTAAAAGCAAGGCTAACTCTCAGGGGTGAAAAAAAGAACTGGTCTGCATACTTATCTGATTAATATAGTTAGGATATTTGATATATCAGACTGCACAAAAGTGGCAGAATATCATAGCATACTGCCATTTCATTTTGAAAGGGGAAAGAATTTTTCTCGTTTTTCCACTTTTCTGCATATGTAAATTATATAATTGATAGAATAACAAGGTATAAATAAATATATGATCTGCTGCTGGGTGGGTTTTGGTTAGCAACACCAAAACTACACTAACAATAAGCCATGGACTTGCAGGGCTCCCCTGCAATAAATTCAATCTGAACCGCCAGCTCGTGCCAGCTCTGGCTGTGCCACGCACCCATAAGCTTTCTACTGACAACTTGAGCTCCACTTGAAAGCAACATTTTTTCTCCCATGACACCAAGGCATATGCACGGATTTTTTTTACTCTTCCCTGTTCAACAAGAAAACTCTACTGACACTTGCACTACATTCCTTCACATACCTTAATCCCCATTCCTTGGATGGGACAATCCCCAGGCAATATGGCACAAAATATAGGGGCAAGTGGAAAGACAAATTATTGCAATGAATTGCATCTAATAACCTTTGGGATAAAATCATGTGGCTTTGCATGCAGCTCCACATTTACTTAAATCAGCTTTTTCTACTGTACCAGCAGTGGAACGGTCCTACTGTGAAACAACACTATTTCAGCTTTATGTGCTTATCATTCTTGTTGTTCTCAAATTGACCTAGACAGGTAAGCATTACAGCTCAACTTGTAGGTGGATTTTCATGCAGATCCCACTGTGATCAAGTACAGTCAGTTTGATTTTCAACAGCCCTGTCAGATGAAAACTTACAGCCTGCCTTGAAACAAAGATGAATGGGATGATCTTTGATGTTACAAGCCCAGTAGGAGGGAAAGTAGATAAAAGGTGTTTATATGCCATCTTCTGCTGTTAAAATAATGCACAATGCAAAGCAAAGTAAGAGTTTCAGTTTTAGTAAAATCATCCATGCCCTGAAGAAATCTGACAGGAATAACCAGACCTCTTGCAAGAAACAGCTCTATGTACCTCTCTAAAAAAAAATAATAATAAATAATAAAATAATATAATATTAATAATATAATATATCTCTAGTGGCAAATTTTCACATACAAACACAGCCAACAAAAATAAATTCAGTCCTTTGTCATGACAGAAGCATTAGCATTAGCAATTTCAAAATGAGGATGTAGTCCACAAGCAGCAAACACCTTGTAAATCCTGCCTTGGAATTTACACAACTGAATTAAAGTGTTGTTAAATGAAGTGGTTACCTTAGTATTTGTGCTGCAAAACAATTTCCCTTATAAAATACTTTTGGAACAAATTAGGGAATTTATAATTCCTTCAACTTGCTTTCAAAAGATTTTTTGAATTTTAGCAAGAGGAAAGATGCAGCACAAAAGAGCCTTTTCTCTCTCCTATGACTTTATGTTATCATTTGGCCAATATACAAAGCTATGAACATTCCTTTCAGTCACATTCTCAACAAAAATGGTGGTGACACACCAAAAATAACTGAGAATGCACATTTCAATGGAAGGCCAGGCCAAGATACAGCTATGGGAGCAGCTATAGCACCCCTTGCACAGGAGGCTGAAGGCAAGCGGTGAGGGTGAAAGGGGGGGCAGAAGCAGAGAGGTGCGCAGCCCACTGCCTGTGTGACCCCGGGAACCCATTCTTCCCACCCAAAATAACACTGTTATCCTGGATAGGACCAGCGCAGATAGTCCTGTAACCCAAGCCGTGGTGCTCGGCTGAAGGTTCAGGTTTCAGATCCTGCTAACGAGGAATGCTGCTCCCGTCGCTGGGAATTCCACATTGGAATGGGGGCGGGGGCAGACGTATTTTTCACCTTTAGAAAACCCAGCCTACAAATAAAGGTAGCCAAGAGTTAGGACGCTGGCATATGGCTGCTTGTGTGGTTTTAATTTAGTCCCTTTCGTGCACACGTTGTAAGACAGTCTTTAATTGCAGAATGATCTATTATTAGGCTTTGTCGGGAGGAGGTCCACAAGGCTTGATTCGGTAGTCAATAAACAGCTACAGACATAAAGCATTAATCAGGTTTGTGTACTGAATGAGATTATTTTTAGGGAAATAATTATCTCATTGAGAATCAGCATTAAATACATTTCACTATCCTCAGCTCTGGAGGAGAATTTGGTTGTGGATAGGTAACTCACATTTTTCTATACTTAGCTTACAAGAAGGATTTTTTGTTGTTGTTGTTGTTGGTTTTTTTTAACTCCTGGGGAATACCGGGACACAGGTATTCCTGGTTCATTTGCTGCATTCAGAGCACATGATGCACGGAAGGGCAGGAGGGTGGGTTTAGGGAGGGAGGGTTCGCACATTACAGAAGCGAGCAGGGGCGAGGAAGAGGGCACCCACCCGCGGGTGGGGGACGGCTGGAGGGGTTTGACCTGCACCAGCTCCTGTGGGAGAGCCAAACAACCTCGCCAAGCAACCGTTTAGGAAACCCCAGTTGTTCGCGGACAGGCGGAGAAAGGGACGGAAAGTTCTCGCTTGTGTATTTTTAAGCCCGTGGGTCAAACCGACGGCTTGCGACCCGCAAAAGCAGAAGATGCTCCCGAGCCGCCGCAGCCTCCCCAGCCTTTGACCGCCAGCGCTTGCGGTCCAGGGTAGTTTTCCACAGGAAACGAAACAAGCGCACCCGCGCTGCCCGCCCGGCTCCCACGCGTGGCCCTCCTGGTAAAACGACACCCACGACCGTAAAGACACGAAGTTCTCTTAAAGAGCCGGGAGAAAGCCGGGGCTGGGCTGTCCCGGGCAGGGGGGGAGGCGGTGCCCCCACCATCCCCCACAGCCCCCCGGGGGGTTGAACAGGAGGACGGGGGTGGGGCGGGGATTGAGTTGCCACTGGACGGACTCGTAAGGAACCTGGACTGGAGAGGGAAAACGTGAAGGTGGTCCTAATGGGACAATTTGTGCTTCCGAAGGACGACTACAGGCCCGTGTCCCTGCCTGCTTTGTGCCCGAGTACCCCCGGGAGCCGGAGCGCGGAGATCTCGGCATCAATACGGAGCATCCTTCCGAAGCCCCGAGCCCCCTCACAGCCCAGGGAGACCCCTGCCCACACAGGAAGCTCCCAAATCTCTTGTAGGCCCTTCCCTTAAGGCACGGTTCATTAATACACAAAGTAACACCAAACAAAGCTTTTTTTCTCCTGACCAAACAGCCGACACAGCCAGTGGGCTTTCCCCTCGCACCCCTTTCTACTAAAAAAAAGGCCCCGCTCCTTCCCCTGTGCTCATCCCAGCAGAAGGAGCTAGAGGCAGACAAGCCTGCACAACCTAACCCTTCCCTGCCTTCTCCACCCCCTGGAAACTTTATTAAAAATGCCAGGGCCTCTAATTATGTAACTCAGCTGAGTTACATTGCTGAATGAGGAAAGCAAATTATCTGTTCATTGGGGAAGGTTTTTACACAGATGGTAAAGTCTTCCTCAGTTTATTGTATTGCTCTATATTTATTTGTAATCTGCTTAAACATAGCTATAGAAATGCACGTTTTTAATATCTAAGGGGTCACATAATACAATGGTGGTCATATCTTGCATGCTTCTGAACACTGTTATTTACAGGATCCCCCAAAAAAGACACTTGGGAAAAACAACCACATTTTTCCAGTGCTGCTTACTTTTGTGAACCAAGGGGGAAAAAAAAAAATCAGTGACAGCTACATTAGTTAAAACCAAAGAATAACTGTTTACATTTATAGCTAGCTCCCTTCACAGCTAACTGAGTTACACATTCACGTAAACAACTGCGAACCTTATTGTGAAGATGTTTTCATAAGAAAAAAAAAAAAAAACAGAGATTACAAGAAGTCAACAAAAACACCGTGTAATGTAACTTGAAGAAATGCACTCTTTTTTTTTTTTTTTTCCCCTCGTAGTGCTCATCTAAAGATCAGCATGTTTTATCTTGTTAAAAAAGAACAAAGTGTCAGTTGCTGAGAGCCTAGGTTATGAGCTGTGAGCTCTAGGGTAGCATTTTAAAACAGAAGATTTCATCAAAATCTGTATATTTGTCTAGCACCATTACAAAATTCGTAAGGTGATTTTCTTTTCAGTATAAAGTGCATCAATATATTTCCTTCTCTATAAAATAGCTGCTTTTTAACAGTCATTTTTTTTAAAGTCTAATTGATATTTAGATTGACCTAGCGCTGTCTGGAGATGTTTTCATTAACATTTTTGTTTGACTAGGCCAGAAAAGGGTTAAAATTAACCGTAGTCTCACAGTCAACAGAAAGCTATTGAAATGTTTGATTATCCCTGCAGCAAAGGAAAGAGAATAGTAATACAACAGCAACCTCTCTTGGGGTAAAGTCAAGATTTAATAACCTAGGACCAAAGCAATTGTTCAAATCAAGCAAAAGGAAGTTCAAAATATTTTCAAGTACAGTCTATTTCCTTGTGTTTATTTTGATCAAGATGCCCTCAGATAAATAGCCCTCATCCACGGAAGGCAATAGAAATGCCACTATCAACTTTAGAAAGGTGAGGATTGCTGCCTGGACATCATGTGGGAACATTAATTTAATATTCTGCAAAATAGTGCAGTCCAAGAGTCAATATTCACTGCCCATTCTCTCCCTGTTTTGTGAGGGATTTTTTTTATTATTACTATTTAATCAAATCACTATCCTAGAATTCAGACATGGAAAAGATCTAGCAGATCGAGTGATACATCTTCTTTTGACTGCAGTATTTCTTTGTGGATTTTTGTTTTACTGATGGCTCATGGAGCGCAGTTTTTAAATGTCCCAGGTAATAAGGGCTCCTTAAGGAGCCTTCCTGCACGTTGTAATGGATCTCTGACTATGATCAAATCCTGCTGTTTCTTGCTACGCAGGAAGTCTTTCCAAATTAGTCTAACACTAGGGCTGAGCACTGTGACTAATAGGCATAACTACACTGTTCATGCTATCTGTAAGGCAGGTTCAGCAGGGAAAATATAAGCAACGAGAACATGATTGTTATTGCATGGAGTGAGGGGCAAAATCTCAGAAAAAAAAATAAAGGAAAGAAAGAAATAAAAAAAAAAAAAAAGACAAGGGAATGCATTGGAGAGTTTACACCTGAAGGATAAATAATTATGTAAAGATACATTACTTCAGAGATACTTTGTCAATAATGACTCTGAATAAACTGAAGGAAAATGAAAAATTGCTCCACAGCAGCCTCAGGGGAAGGTACCTACACTTTAGGATCTTCACGTGCTTCTTGACCAGTGCACCGAGTTTGGACTAAGCAGAAGAAGAAATTGTGACCATTCTTTAATAGTTTTAAAATTTTTAATGGTTTTAAATTCTATGAATCTGCAAATACATGAAGCTCAGAGGAGCAGAAACATTTTATTTTACTTTATTTTATTTATTAATGGCCACTAGATCTTATTCGCTTCCCCTAGTATTGTGTCCAATAACTTGTGTCTGACAAAAGCATAATTTCCAAGAAGGCTTAAAAGCAGCAAATAACGGTGAATTAGCCACTTCCCTGGGCAGTGTTCTGCAAATGAGTGCTTTCCTTCACACGTGAATTTGTCTGCTTCCAGTTTTCAGCTATTTGTTCAGGCTCTTCCTTTCCTTACTAGGTTAAAGAGACCTTCTGTGCCTCACATTTCCACCTCTTGAGGGTATTTCGTGTTGTAATCTAGTCCCGAAAGAAAGGATATGCTCCAAGAGCATCTTGTATGACACTTTTGGGTTTGTAAACATAAGGGTGGGAGGGTCTCTTCTCCACGCTCTTTGAAATTTCAATATCCTTTTGGAAAAAAATTAGAGTGCGACAGGGCATCATTACCCTGCCTGGATAAACAGTTGAGGGAACTGTTGTAAGGGAAAGGATGAGAGTTCAAATATAAATTGAGCAGATGTGACAGAGAGATATCCCAGAAGTCACATTTTGGTGTTGGCTGAAGATGAAATTATATTTTGTTAGGTGCTCACACAGAATTTGCTGTTAACGGTTTGAATAAATATTGTTGTAAAGCTTTCCCTTTTTCTTCTTAATACTGTCTGCTGGCCCCCAAAATATAAAGGAAAAAAAAAAATTCTTAAAGAACAGAGAAAATATCTGAAGCTCCTCTACAAGAAAAAGTCAGGATTGCCCTGTCCTTTAGTGAAATCCCTTCTCCATGACACCTTGTGGAGGATAGGTGGGAGAGCTGTACCTGTAGACCAGCCTGCCTTGGGCAGCCAAAGACTCTGCCCAGAGAAATTCCAAGAGACAGAAAGGTCCCCAGGGTTAGAGGGGTTCCAAGTGCCTGCAGGAGGTCCTCGAGGTCCTGGTGGAGGACAGAAGACGGGATCTGTGGATTACGCCAATCCCAGGTGACGGTAGCTGCATAGGTGGATCCTTGGAAGGGGAACTGCTTTTGAAAAATTAATGCAAACCTTCACAATTTAAACCAGCCACTGGTTGCCAACGTGGGGTTCTTATTCAGGTTTCACTGCTGGGAAACTATTAATCTCTACAGTCATGTTCATTTACTGTGACACTTGTTTTAGCCCCGGACAAAGAATGTGTTTGATAAAATGAGGGCAATATCTTTTTCGTTTATAGAGGCAATTAGCTACACACTCTCTGTTGTCAGAGCGACACAGCATCAATCACGGACAGAGATCGGTTTCTTTAAAAGTTAAATTCCCTGCTGTTGGCCCTGCCAGTGTTTTAGTCACATGCATTATGTTTACTTTGGGGAGGAAAATGTGTTTCATTCTGGCAAGGGGAACAAAATGCTATGGCTGAGGGAGCCTTTGTCAAGGGAAGACAGAATATTCTGATGCTTTAGATAAAAAAGGAAGATAAGGTACCTGATTTGTTGCTGCTGCTGCTTTAATCGCGGTTATTATGGTTTATTGTGACACGGTCCGATGAAACCTATGGAATTGTTGCTTTCTCGTGGCACAGTTCCCCCCTTTAGAATTTTACAGCCTTCCCCTCAAACATTTGATTAATCAATAAATCGCCGCATACTATTTTAATTATCTTGTGCACAACCCCAGGGTGAAGCAGCCCTTCCCCCTTCAACATTTGTGTCTCTTGAGTAATTTGGCAGGGTAAAGATTTTCGTCTACTTTTCTAAGCTTCCAGTTTATGAAAGTCTACCAGGAAGCTAAATATGCCAAATGCCAAATGCCAAACTTCGGGGATCTTCCCTGGCCGACAGAGACCCAGCGCTAATTTTTTGGCTACTCCGCGGAAACTTCAAGAGCAAAACAAAACAAAACAAAACATAAAAAGGTGGTGACGCGAGGAGGACATGGCCCGCCCTTCCTCGCCCTGTTTCAGAGCTTCGCTGGACTATTTCACTCAAAGTAGCCGGCGGAGCCAGTCGGGGGCAGCTCCGCGAAGAGCCGCGTAAAGCCGCGCAGCGCTACGCTGGCCGTCATCATTCATTTGTGCTGCGCGGGGAGCGGAGAAAGCAGAAAATGGGTTTAATTTTTGAATCATTTCGGTGTTATTTCGGGCAGCTCGGTGGAGCCTCGGAGGTTGCAAGCCCCTCACGGGCGCGGGCGCTGGGCGGAGCTGAGCGACGCTGCGCGGTAGGGCCGCCGCTACCATCACATGCAGCGCTCACAAATTATCGCTTAAAAACACGACAGGGAAACCTCGTCGTGCTTAATGGCCTGTGCAGAGTAGCTCTAATGCAGATTCGTCTTCATTAGTTTCCAGCCTCACCCCTACCCAAAAATAAATTAAAAATAATAATAATAATAATAATTAAAAAAATCCCCCATCTAGAAACATGAAAAATTCAGCCCCGAGTTTTCAGAGCAACGATCGCGCCCTTGCGCAACCGAGAAGCATCTCCAGCTCCTGCGTCTGCCTTATCGGTTTCATTTTTGCGGGTGAAAAAGGAGCAGATGTGGGTGCTCCTGGCGAGGTTCGCCGGTGCCCATTGCTCCCGCCGCCGCGGCCGGGGAGACGGCGCTGGGAGCTGCGCAGCTCCGGCGCCCCCGGCGCGGGCACCGTCTCCTTGCGTGCAAAATACTGTGTACTGGGGAAATTGTCCCGTCTTTTTTTTTTTTTTTTTTTTTTTTTTTCCCTCAAATAACTTTATGTTTGTCGTGGTTTAACGCCAGCACAGTGTGGTTTGATCTAGGGACGAGTGGGTCAGGGCAGAGGGAAGATGCTCCGCGGCAATAGCATGAATGGGAACGTTCCGTCTCACAGCCGCAGAGGCTCGGCCCGTAGCCCCGGCGCCCCGCGTAGCTCCCGCCACGCGTACCCCTGAAGGGAGTTGCCGCCGTGCCTGTGTGTGCGAGGGAAACACGGGGACGTGAGAGAAACATCTGCCCTAGCAGCCGCCCGGACCCCTCGCTAAAGCTGCCTAGGGCTGGCAGGAGCTCTACGCGCTACTGGCTCCGCGCGATGCCAGAAGAGTGCGGAGCGGCGGGCATGGCTCGCCTTGCCCCTAGAGTAGGACCACTTCTTTTCTCCTCTTTCCCCCTTTTTTCTTTCATCTCCCACCCGGGACCAGTGGTCCCAGACAGCCAGGGAGCCCGCTGCCGCCGCCGGTCTCGAGGGACGGTGCGTGGGCGGCGGGGACTGTCCGTACCCTAAGAACGAGGGCGATGGTCCCCACCATGAAGAGAAGCACGAAGTGCCGGGAGTCCTGGGGGCCCAGTGACGGACCCCCTTAGCAGCGTCGCAGCCGTCAGATAGGCCGGTTCGGCCGGGGCAGCCCCACCGGCACCTCCCTCGAGGTTGCTCCTGCCGCACCCGAAGGCGGGGCTTGCCCCAGGCATCGCTGCCCCTTACTCATCCACCCGGCACGGTACGGCCCGCGGCTCCTGCGTGGAAAATCACTCTCGTGGGAGTACTCCGCGCTTCAGTGACATACACCGCAAAAACATCTACGCCTTCATGGGAGAGGCGGTGTTGAGGAAGGAGACGGTGGCAGCATCGGCGGTGTTTCAGGACGAGGTCAGCGGCAGTGTTGCTGCTGCCACTGCCGTCGGACGGGACACGGACTGCCCGTTCCCACCGTAGCGCGGAAAGGCTGCCGCCACCGCTCGTCTCCCGTTCCACCTTAAGAGCTCCTGCCCCTTTAAGGGGCGGTGCTGCCGACCAGGCGCTGCCGCGCCGCCGCCGCCCTGCAGGGGGCGCTGCCGGCCCGCGTTTGCCACCACCGGCGGCGGGCGGGGGCCGCGGCCTCGGGGCGGTGATGGAGCTGGGGCGGCCCCTCCGCCGCTGGCCTCGCCTCGCTCGGCACCCACCGCCGCAGCCGAGCGGGCGTCCCCCGCGCCGCTGCCTTTGTTTCTCCGGCGGCCGGGGGGGGGCTGCCTTCCCCAGGGAGCTCCCCTCCGGGGCCCCTCGCAGGTGCGGAGCTGGGGCCGCCGCCACCTCCCGGTGGAGCGGAGTGCTCCCCGCTGCGCCCCCGCAGACCCTCGCAGACCCTCGCTCCAGGCACGCTCCCGCGAGCGACGGGCGATCTCTCCCCACCGTGCCCGAGGATGGGCAGATGGGCGGGAGCGCTGCAGGTCTAATTTCTACCGCCCCAGTCCAGGTACCGGCCGGTGTCCAGCAATAAGCGGGGCTCGGGCTGCGGGGCCCGCGGGTGACAGGCACGGTGCCGCCTGGCCACGTCGTCCCACTCATCCCGCCAGGATGGCACCTAAAGGGAGCACGGGGAAAGCCGGTGCCGCCTCTGGCCTGATGTACGTTACCGGGTGGAGCGCCTTTGTTCAAACTCTCCAACGAGTTAAATTGCCTCTCCCTGTAATTCGAAATATAATTAGACTGATTTTTGCTAAAGAGCCTAAATAAATTAAAATAATCTTAATTTTAATGTGACGTGACCCCTATTTTTCTTGAGAATAATGAGAATAAAGTAGTAATTAATTAAAACCAAGATGTCTCCGTATAAAGATGGTATCTAGATGTGCGGAGGCTTTGAGTCATTGGCCGTATTAGTAAATGTATAATTGAACATTTAGATAATCATCGGGTTGGTTTGTGTGTCTGTGTTTTAACCTGAAAGCACTAAATTTATTTGACAGGATTGCCAGGGTCCTAATTATTCGTATTTCTGGTCGCCGAACAAATAAAACCGTCCTTGTTTCTATTGTGCAAAGCAATGACTCCTAAGCAATCTTCAGCTTTGATAACTGATCGAAAATTTGATAACAGGGCAACCTTCTCTTGCAGCACATTCCTAATGTCATTGGTTAAGCGCTTCATCCTATATCAGGAACCCCGGGAGCGTTTATTTCCCTAAAGATATGAAGGAGCAAATAGAACCAGATTTCAAATACGGTGGCCCTGTGCTGGACCCAGAGGCGGTGTTTTCTGTTTCAGGATCCGGAGATAGTTTTGAAGACGGGTAAATAGTGACGGCCATTGACTCCGTTTTGGGGCTGCTCTGCCAGGGAAGAACGCCCACCGGCTCTCAGAGATTTTTGTCTCCTCTGACACACACCCTACTATATCTTTTTGCTCCCAGTTTTGTGAGAAGTAGACTTTGTTCAGAGCCAGACGGTCTTCCGTACAAAATACCATTGCATCCCTCGCGATTGCCTCTCCTGACTCTCCAAGCTGGTTTGGACACATTTTTCCTCATCCTTTTATTTTCTTTTTTTTTTCTTTTTTTTTTAATATTAATTAATTATTATTATTGTATTATATTATTGTTTATTTTATTTTTCCTTCACGCTTACTAGTCCCCTTCCTTAGGGTTTGGGATATAAAACCCGTAGCAAAGGAAACTGTGTATCTAATATAGAGAGAATAATATCTAATTAGTTATTCATATCAATCTGTCAAATGTCCTTCTTATGAAGTTATTCCTGCACCGCGCGTCTATTCCCATCTCAGCTCAGCGCAAGATCTGCAGGTCCCAGAAATGTATATTTCCTCGTATTCAGTGTTCGGTTAGAGGCAAGATTTTTAGTTTGCAAAGTTAATTTTCTCCTCTTAAATGCTGCCTAAAATCTTAACGCCATTTCTTACTCTATTTGGGGGCTTTGAACAATTAAAGGAGCATAAAGGAATAATTTCTTCCCACTCTCTTTCTTTTTTTCTTAGAATTGGTATTTTCCCACTATAATTTAGAATGAAATAGGATTTTTAAAAGATCCAGAGTTCTAATCTCGGTTGATGTTTTGGTGTATTCACGGTAATGAGTCCTATTCCCTCGGGTCATGAAGCCCCCAAATGTCAATCAACCAAACTGATTCAGAAATGCCATTGTTCGACTCCCACGTCACTCGCCTTCCTCTCATTTTACTTAACAATACCGGAGTTCTCTGATCACTCATTCGGAATATGGGCATTATCTGTGGAAAACGCACAAAGTGTCTTGATCTTTCGCTGGCAGATACTGTTCGAGGGTTTCCGCCGAGCAGACGGTGCGTGTTTATACTTCTGCACCCTGGACTTTATTACAGCTCGGAGGAGCCAATGAATATCTTGAAAGCAAACCGTGCCATAAATCCGTCAAAAATTAATTTGTCTGGAGAGATGTTACATTTCTATTTCCGCGCCCGGAGCCGGCCCCGGCACGGGCTGCGGCCCCGCTCTGCGCTGCTTCGCGCAGACCCCACCGAGGGGGGGCGGACATGCGTGGGAGCTACACACACACACACACACCCCAGGACACACACACCGCGCAGCACAAAGCTCATGAGCATTGTGAAGGGGCTTCTGAGGTCGCGTGTCCCCGCGAGAAACGGCACCCGCGTCTCAAAGGAGGGTGATACAACCTTCCCCAGAGCAGATCGTAGAAATGCCCCATTTCGGATACTTCTGTGGGGCAGTGCATGGGGACACCACCCCATCCCACCTCCCGCCAGCCCCGGGCGCAGGGGGCTCCCCTGAGGTCCCTTCTTTTTTCATGGTCAGGTCAGAGGAGGTGGAGGAAGCCCCGCCTGGGAGCCAAGGGGTTTGTTTTCGCAGATTTCCCAAGTCTCGGATAAAAACGGTGCATCCCTGGGATGCGAGGGAGGGTGCGGAGAGCGGCGAGCACTGCCCAGAGGCTCGCAGCGAGCCCACGGAGGAGAATTAGTGCTATCCCTCACCCAGCCTAAGCACGGTCTCGCCGCTGGTTGCAAGGCATGAACGTCGTCTTCATTTAAAATTAGTGGCATAAGCTCCCCAGCCCCCAGCCTCAGCATTTAAAGTGCCTTTTGTCTCTTCATTTCACTTAAGCAAGGTTTTTGTTGCCGGTTGCCAAGTTCTATTAATGCAGAATTTAATCGGGAATCGCTTTTCCCGGCTCCCAGCAAGAGGGGAACAGCAGATTCTGAGGCCTGAGACAGTATAAAATAGATCCCTCGGTGATTATTGCTAATACCCTACAATTTAATGTCGTCTTTAGTAAAAACCACTTATGTGGTAGCAACTTTTTGCGCTCAAAGGAAAAATTACTCCTTTATTTTTTTCTCTCGAGCACGCAGCAATCACGCCCCACGCTGGAATACGAAACCGAAAAGGTTTTCTCTGAAGAGAAGGGCCTTAATTACTAGATTCCGTGTACAACTAATCCAAAGGCACACTTAAAAGGAAATTTAATAGCGCCAGTTCCTATTTCACTCCTACTCGTATGTGTCCTCTAGCTGGATGCTCCCAATTCCCCTCTCCCAGCGCAGAGCCCGAGGATTTCCCTCTCCATTTTGTTCGGGATCTGATTTTTTTTCTCAATATCCCCTTCTCCCTGCAGTGGGAATAAATGGAAAGCCTTCCTCGGGATTAAACCCTTAGAGTTTCCCCTTTGGTAACCAGTAAAGAGGGAGAGAGGAAAGAGAGGAAATGAAATTGTTATGGAGATTACAGTGTATGTCACCGGCTCTTTGGCCAGTCCTCGGGTTTTGTCGCTGAACGGTTAAGTGCAAACTTGTATTTCCCTTCACAAGAATGGACAATTTTTCTCGCTTGTTTGCAGTTTTCCAAAGTTCTACACACAAATCAGTGAACCTTAAGAGACCCTTTCACTCTTTTATTGTGAATATTTGTCAGTGCTCGGGGGCAGTGATTGCAGTGACAGGTGAATCCAGGGGCCCAGCGATAGCATCCCAACTTCATAGGTTTGGGAATGTAAAAGACTACCGGCCCTTTCACGCAGGATGTGGCAGTCAACAGGTTCACATTTTCTGGGCTGTAATTCTTCTCCCCTGCAGCCGAGCGGGAGCGGAGCGAAGCTGAGCCCCCGGCCGCCGTCCTGCCGAGCCTCAGCCCCGGCCGCCGCCAGCAGCCATGTGCAGGGAGGCCACCCCGGCAGAGCCGGGGAGGAAGAGGAGAAGGAAGAGGGAAGTGGCTTGGAGGGTGCGGGGGAACCCCAATCGGGCAGCCCCGCACGACGCCCGGCCACCTTCGCCCCCATCCCCAGCGCCCAGGAGGGATCCTGGGGGGCGCGGAAACGCCTCTCGCCTCCTCTGCCCCCACTTTAATTTTAATTCCGCCTTTTAATTATTAATTAAAACCAAGTGGGGATGGGGCGGTGGGGCGGAGGAGGGACGGGGGGACGTGGGTGTGTGGGGAAGGAAGCAAAGAGAAGACTGGGGCAGCGGTGGGAGCGTAGGGTGGCTGAGGCGCAGCTTTGTGTGCAGTTTTAATTGGTCTGGCTACGAAGGGGCTGCCGGGGGTGGCTCGGTGCGCTCCTCTCCAGCGCCGACACCGGAGCACGCTCCCGCTGCCGCCGTACCCCTGCCGCCGCACCGGCGGCCAAGGCGAGAGCTGGCCCCCGTCGCCCTGCCCGGTCCGGCCGGGGCTGCCGGCTCCGGGAAACCCAGCCAGGAGGCCGGCGCACAGCCCTGCCGCGGGTGGCGACCGCTCCGCGGGGCCGCTGCCGGGGGGGCGGCCCCTGCCCCGTGCACCGGAGCGGGGCTTGATATTTAATCCAGCTCTCTTAGGACAAAGACCCATCTTTTTTTTTTTTTTTTTTTACACGGAGAAACGCCATTGAGATGCGGCTAACCTTTAGGGTTATATCCCGAACTGGGACCCGAGTGCTTGAAAGATGTTTGCCCGGCCCTCTTTAACCTGAACAAAAAGGGTCTGGGGGGGAAAAAAAAAAAAAAAAGAAAGAAAGAAAGAAAGAAAAAAAAAAAAGTCGCATTTTCCCCCCCTTCCAACAAAGAATTCCTCATCATTTCATCTTGGGGGTGAATTTTTATTCCCGTGTCCACTCAGGGTATTGAAATCGATCGTTGCAATATTTAATATATTACTGTCTTAGAGTCTTTTTTCTGGTAGGGTTTATTTCCCTGGGTTTATTTATTGTCTGAATACGTCCCCTCCTGTAATAGCTCATTCTGTACATTTATCTCCGGTGTAAAATAATTATAGTCTTTATTAAAAACACAGTCATTAAAGGCTGCGGTCAGTTTTCTAATTATGTAGAAAATCAAACGCCAGGTATATAAAGGTATATTAACAGAAGAAACTCCCAATAAATTCACAGGCACTTGATCAACAAACTCAACAAATATCTGAGGGTATAACTACACTATTGGAACTAACATTTTTTTAATTATGTGAGGTTTATATAATGTACCCTTCATTTTTTGTTTAACTTTCCTACAGTGACCTGTCCCATAACCTTGTAATCCACTGTGGGATATTTCTTTCTGGCCTCTTTCCTTTTGTTATGCCCCCACAGGTTTCCAGCTTAGATGCCTTTTTTTTTTTTTTCTCTCTTAGTAAATGCGTGTTTAAAAAATATTTGACCTGTTTGACTTAGAGACGTGCATAGACATCTGTGGATTGGGTTAGGCTTAGAGTTTCTACGTGATTTCATGAACTTCCTAAAGCAACACCTGAAAATGCAAAACAATAGCCTTTCGATTTGGGGAAAACCTTCTGCATTAACAGCGTTTGGAAATGTGGATGACTTCTGCGTATAAGCTTTATATATATATATGTAAATACATAGTTTGGTGATCTCTCTGGGAGCACATCCTGTATTCTAGAAAAAGTCCCAGCATAACCGAGCTTTTGCTACGACTGGAGGTTGCTGGGCATCCCTTGGGAAAACCAAGGAGTACGATAGAAGATCTGCGTCACCTTGATAGAAAGTGTGAGTTAGGGAGAGGGCTCGGTATCTTTGCTTTTCCCGCTTCCCTAGAAGTGAGAGAAAAACACTCCTGGAAAACGCTGTCATTCCACTCGGAGCCTGCGGGAAACAGGCTCTTTTATCACAGACCAGCTCCTCTCGCCGGGAAGAAGCCGACTGTTTTTTCAGACGTGAGCAAAGGCATTGCAAAATAAAGATGAAAACGGGGCAAGGGCGCTTCTTCATACCCGTCAACAGAGAGAGAGCGAGTCCTACTAAACTCAGAGGTGCCTGCGAGGAACCTCTTAAGCACCTCTGCAGGCTGAGACAGTTAATTTTCAATGGAAAACCCTTTTTCTTTCAGCAGCCAAGCTTTTATTTTCAGGAACCTTGGGCCGGTAGAGATGCAGAAATGTTAATCGCTACCACGTCTATGCAAAGCTATTAACACTATTGATTCTTAACTTTCTCGGCGAAGACAAATTTACCATATGTAGATGTGTAAGCACTTTGGAATAAAATTAAAACCAGCTCTGTGCAATTGTCACTGTGCTTGATTCTAATACAAACTATCAAATGTTTATGTAGATCGCCTTCCTAAGTGATCAGACGCCATCGACGTTGCTAAACCAAATACAAGCAGTAAATTTTGTCTAGAAGGCAGCTTGGGTTTGCAGGTTTGGTGAAGCCTGAGCAGCTCGCACGAAGCCGCAGCAGAATGATCTTGGAGTTTGTGCCGGCATTGGGGCTGGGAGCCGCTGAACTCTCAATTACCCTCCGGAGCTTTTTCCTAAACCCGATGTCATCCGTCTCCTGAGGAAAACGGGAAGAACAAACGCGCAGCACGGCAGGCGCCGCCGGAGGAGCCGGGCTCTGGGCTGGGTTTTTCACGGGAACCCTCGCCGCATCTGTGCGCTGGTGTTTACAGAGAGGGAGGCAGAAGCGATGGAGGGAGGGAGAAAGGCCTCGGGAAAGGCAGGAGCCTCTTTTAAGTCCTCTAATGAGGAATTGCTGCTGGGTATCCTCCTTTTTGCCCGACAAGCAATGCAAAGACATGTAAAAATTCCCAACTTTCAGGTGTGTTTAAAAAAGTTCACCTATTTTCAAGTCTTTTTAAGAAGTTGGCTTTTCCGGGACGGAACAAATACCACCAAGTGCTCTGCGTGAAGGAAGAGATATCAGCGATTATCTGGAGAGCCTTTCTATTTATCGGCCTCTACGCAGTTAGATAGGGCAATACAAATGTTCGCAGACGTGATGAATGGCAGGGCTTGTGTAGGATTAATACATTTTACAGGCCCCTTTACGGGAGAAGGATACAGAAATCATAATGGAATTAATGAGATTTTACTAGCCAAATTTGTAAACCCCAGGTAACCGTTTATAAACTTCCCCTAAAATCTAAGAGAGACGGCGAGATCACAGCCGGGAAGATCTGACATTATTTTATAGTGCGTATTAAACGCCGTTCCCTCTCTTCTTCTCCCACATCATTTAGCATGAACATCTTTTTCCCTCCGGCGAACTTTGCCAGATTTTGACTAGGACGATTATGTCATAGCGGGAAACAACCTGAAAATCCTTCTGCTTATGATATGCTACTTCAAACATATGCAGAAGACACAGTCAAGTTTTTCAAATGGTCTAGAAAACTGTACGCATGTTATCGATGTTTCCCCTTATGCAAGCTATCATGTCCACGAAAATGGAAATTATAATTTCCAAAGCGAACAACTCATTTGGGTGGCTTTTTTTTTTTTTTTTTTTTTTTTTTTTTTTTTTTTTTTTTTTTTTTTCGGGGGGGGGGGGTCCCAAAGAGCCGGAGTCTGTTGTTGTCGTTGTTGTGGTGGTGGTTCGGGTATTAATAAGTGTGCAAGTGCAGGGTTTAGCTGGACTGCTCGGAGTGGGCTGGTGGGTGACCCCCGCCCCCCCCCGCCACAATCACCTCTTTGCTTTATAACCACCTTCCCTTTTATAATATTCTACAGAAGCTTTTCCCTCTCCCTATTTGCTTCCTGCCTTTGCTCCTGCGAGTCCTTTCTTCCTCCCCCTCCCGTGCCTGTGTGTGTGTGAGTGTGTGTGTGTGAGCGGGTGTGAGCCTGTGTGTGCCTATTCCCGAGCCTGGTTTATGTATCTTTCAACCTCCTTCTCTTCTTCCCCTCTTCCACCCAACCTTTGCAATTCCCCAGCAGCCGCTGGACGGAGGAGGGGGAGGCAAACCTACAGCCGCTACCAGACGCTGGAACTGGAGAAGGAATTTCTATTTAATCCCTACCTGACCCGCAAACGGAGGATCGAGGTCTCGCATGCCCTGGGATTGACAGAAAGGCAGGTCAAAATCTGGTTCCAGAACAGGAGGATGAAATGGAAAAAGGAAAACAACAAAGACAAGTTTCCCAGCAGCAAATGCGAGCAGGAAGAACTGGAAAAACAGAAAATGGAAAGAGCCCAGGAGGTGGACGAGGAAGGGGAAGCACAGAAGGCGGACAAGAAATAAAAGGATTTTTAAGGACTGAAAGGCAAGCGCTGCTGGGGTGGAAGAGCCCCTGAGCCCCACGTTAATGGCAGTTAATGTAAGGGAGGGGTGGGGAAAAAACCAACAATGCATAGAAAAGAGAAAGGAAAAAAAAATCACAAAAACAAAACCCTTTTATTGCTGTAAAACAATATAGCTGTAAGCACCACTTTCCTGATTATCCTTTGATACAATGAACAGTATGCAAAAGTGATCGGGAGGTCTCTCCTGCCTTTTGCCAGTTATTAACTAGTGGTAGTGTAACGCAATAGCTTATGTAAAACATGACTGTGAAATCTTCTCTCTGTCTTTCTCTCTCTCTCTTCTTTCCTGGGGGGTGGGTTGGTTAACATAGCTTTCAACGCTATAGGAGTTACGTGAAATTACATTTGTGCACCTTTTTTTTTTTTTTTTAATTAATTATTTTCCACCTTTTTGTTGTGGTTTATCTGTATGTACTGGAGGTAGCTATTGAAACAAACATCCCAACAACATGAAACTGCCTATTTATGCTATAGTTATCTCTGTCTTTCTCTCTCTCTCTTTACATTCCTTACTTCTGTTCTTTTCTTTGGTTCGGGATTTTTTTTTTTTTTCCAATTTTTAAATGTGTCTTGCGAAAAAAAAAAAAAAAAAAAAAGAAAA
>JANIJG010010474.1:7833-20423 GCA_024611175.1 Megaceryle torquata
ATTTAAAAAAACAATTTCAAGAATGTTCAGGGCTATTTTAACGTCCAAGGACTTTGCAGTTCTAGTTAATAATAAAGCTACTTCAAAAAACAATTTGGTTTTAGTTATTTGGTTCCAGCAAACAAGATATTATTATGGACTAGAAGTTCTATACCGAATGAGACATGTTAAAAGACCAAACATATAAGCTAGAGTAACCCTAATGACATAGCATGCTAACATTGAAATATGGTAGCTTTTAAACTGGAATATCATCAGGTTGACATCTCTTTTTATACCAAAAAGAATTTTTAAAAACTTGCACACCCAATTATTCACAATAATCTTATAGCTGAGACAATGGAACAGCTGGCTCATTCTTGATTCCCTAATTCAACAGTCCTTAGAGCTGTGAAATGTTACCACTGACTATGACAGAGTATCAAATCTCCATTTATCTCTAAGTATCTCCAGAATAAAGTATTAATACTATTATAGGTTTGTAACAATTTTTCAGCAAGTTCCTGCCTGCATATTTTGCAAGGTAGTTTAATTTTAGGATGAACTACTAGTCTCCAATTGCTAAGAACTTTAAAGGCATGTTGAACCAATTACAATGAACTATATATTGCCCTGAATAAAGTTACTTTTAGCATATAAAAGGATAATTGTTTCCTTTTTGTGTCTTTCCCCTACTAAATAATGGCAATGACCTCGAGGTCACGCATTTCCAGGAGTTAATGATGGCATGGGTTAAGGGCACTCAGCTGGTCATCAGCTCCTATCCAGCTGTCATTATTGCTTTTGCAATTAAGGGGTTTATTGGAGTTTCTTGTTTGTTTTATAAGCAATATTGACTAGTGTTGAATCTAAACTAGTGACTCAAAGAAAACATACATAATTCTGGTTTATCTCTTATATAGCAGTTTGCTGTAATTTGCATTGCTCAGTAGAGAGCAACCTCCAGTATATAAAATGAGCTGTCAAAGAAAATAATAAAGTCTGCAGAAATGGATCATGAACAAAAGTTTAAAAACTGTCCATGTTACTCACCAAGAGCTGGTGAATCATGAAGTGGTCTTCGGCGCTGATTTGTGCCAGAAAACGGGTAGTAGGGTGTTCCAGGTTTTCCCGAAGATGAGAGCTGACCTGGACTTCCAAGCCCCATATCTGACCGAAGCAGACTGGACTGCAAAATACACAGATGAAGGTAAAATCAAGCTGTATAACAACTCAGCTGTTAATATACAAGGCAAACAAACTGTTAATCACACATACTGCTCTTGGCATTTATAAGAATTTTCTGGGCTTTCAGTGAAGGTCTTAGAGCTCAAAAAAAAATTTTGGACTTCTTAAAATTAGTCTTCAGATAATATACTATAGCATAATTGAGAGAGGCAGAGCAAGTTTGGCCATGAGCCTAAAAAAAATATCAGTTTAAAACATCTGAAAGAATCAATTCATACTTAAATTCTAAACAAAAGTCATAATACTTTACTTTGCAGTGTAACTCCTCTTCTATTACACAATATAAACATAATTGATAAAAACTGCTAAGAGTTCATAGTGCGACATCAGGTTTTAGCACAGTTAGAAAACCAGACTTACATTACATTCATAAAAACACAGAGCAATTGTCAAAAAAAAAACCAGACAAGAGATGACACATTAGATTAATGCACAGAAATAAAAAAATATGATCTTTAAAAATCTTCTAAGCAACAATGTAGTTGTACCTTACTCTTTTTATTTCCTTTTCATACAGTAAATATAAAAACATTCTAAACACTTCACAAGTACATTATATATTGTTTGGCCTCACTTCATTTGGATTTGTTCTGTTAAACTGAAATGAACGTTGGTGATTTATGAGAACATAGTTTTTCCATGGTTGATACTATGCTTACTCTTGTTTTAGTCTGAAAATCCCCATACTTGCAGTGAAACCCACAGAACCGTTTATACAGAAATCACGATGATACCAGGCAGTAAAAATGCATTCACCACCACTTCATTCCTTGCTTTTGCATACAGCTTTCCTCATACAGCAGCATCCATTCCACGTTACACGTACATAGGATAAAGACATTTTTAATATTTGCGGACAGTGTTTTAAGGTCACCATGGAGCCAGCAACCTTCAGAAATAGGTGATTCATTTCTTCTTAGGGGGTCATTACATCATGCAGTCATCCCATTACAAAGGGGGTAAAGCACGGCTGTCAGATGGCAGGATGACAGTTGTGTTTTGCTTTCATTCAAACTGCACTAACATTTCAGTTGTCAGATAATGGATGCTAAAACAGAAAGTGCTGGCTAGATCAACTTTTATGCCAAAACAAGCTTGAGGTGCCATCTAATCAGTTTCTCCTCCAGGCTCAACATCCCCAAGCCAACTTTCCACCTCCCCTCAAACTGCTCTCAACAACAAAGTCCATGCACACCTGCAGGGTCTAGAGGTTGTCAAATGAGCACACTCACAGACTGGATCATGGGAGGAACCACACTACTGCTGTTGCCTTCTAGGGCTACAACAGGCCACCAGAATACAGAGGCCATTGCTCCTGGCTCTCCTCACTAAGCCACTCTGTAAGGCCTGAATACCCTTATTCATAAACAAATGTATTTTCTTGATTAAACTGTATCATTCAAGCTCGTTCTTTTGGTGTGGGGACCTGTGTGAAATTTACTGCTAAGGCTAACTTGCCTGCCTTGCAGTAAAGTACTAAATCCCTTCTAATGTGCAATGCACTGGGATTAGCAGAAAATCCAGAGTTCATATAAAATCACAGACTATATATATCTATATATAAACTAAGCAATAACCTTAAGTGTGTTTTCCCAGATCAATAGTTTTACATCATATCACTACAGATTTTTTACTTGTCTGATGACTGATTTCAGCATGGATTTTAATTGTATATTAATTGAAAAGAGTCGGATGTAACAGAGTCACCCACCCTGTTACAAACTAAAGGAGGGCCCATAAGTGTTAACTATTTCTTGCAAATCTATCGCACAGTTTGAAGAACAAAGTTAATGATGATTAAAATGTTAAGACACAAAAATAAACATTTCCCCTCAACTCAATTTCTTCATTCTTGTTCTTACAATAAAATAGTCTTTAAATCAGAAATGTTAATATTAAACTCATATTGAAATGAGATACCTTTATAAGGAGTGAGGTTTAAACAAAGTATAAATCTTTAAACAAAGTATACAGGAAACACATGGAGGAAGAGAAAATCTGCTTGTAAACTGTTTCAAGATTTGCTAATTTTGGACTTGACAATCAGTTAGGAGTTTATTGTTTTGCAGAACATATGATAATTAGAATATCCATCTTATGTAGTAGAAGGCTGAATTTAGCAAAGATGCTATCCTAAACATTTATTGAGAGTTTTAGTGGTGAACACTGCACAGGAGACCTGGGCAGTGTCTTTTGAAAGCAGTTCCTCCAAACACTGTCCAAAGGAGGAAATGAAGAACCAGTGTTCTCCATTTAGTCTAAGATCTGACCTTCAGCCCAATACCCGGGACTTGAAGACAAACTTTTTTACATAGCCTGTGGAGAAGGGAAGGAAATATTGTGATAGATGTCTTTTCAAGTGATAGATGTCTTTTCAAGGTCCCACTCACAGAATCCCAGAACCACTGAGGCTGGCAGGGGCCTCTGGAGGTTGTCTAGTCCAGCCCCTGCTCACTCAGAGCAGCTGTCAAACACAATTAGGAACTACGTCCCATTCACATTAAAGACAACCCTCCCTGCTTCCCTCCCAGCATCTACTTCTGATCATAGTCAGTGATTTTGGAAACACAATGGGATCCATAGACACCTCCAAAAAAAGATGTAGGAGGGTTCTTAGTTCCTCTATTCATTAAGGGGGAGGAGCCAAGGGAGGTGGAAAAAAAAAAAACAAAACAAAACAGAAAGCCAACCAAAAAAACCCAGCAATAAAAATTCTTACATACATTTCCACCAAGGCAATCCAAAGGTGTCTGTTTATATCATTTTCAGACATAACCTCCAATCTTTACCTAATGACATTTGCCACTCTTTCTTTTGTTCTAAGCACTGCAGTTCTTGACATTTTTATTGGACTCTGAATTTCAAAGCAGTATGGCTACTACAACAGAATAAATGAAGTGTATAAAAATAATACACACCCAGTAAATTTCAAGCTATACAACACACTCTAAAGGAGTTTCCTGATCAATACTGTGTTTGGGCAAGAATATTTATTAAAAAATAATAAAAAAAAGGACAAAACCCACAACCCTGTTCTACCATTTCCACAATCAAATGAAGCATCTGTTTAAATTTTTATAATTGTTCCTCAGTCTTCCAAAAGAAAATAAAAATAGATGTCATTAGTTCAGCTTATTGATTTTTCTGCCTGTCTTAACCAATTGAGAAGCAATATTGATTAGGACTGATCCTTTCCTAAGGGCATCTGATAAAGAAAGGAATACAAAAATACCACTGAGGATAGCAAAAAAGCTTTGTATTATCAGGACCAAGCTTCTCCTGACTAAGTGCCCGAGGTCCCTGCACAGAGGCAGATCGCTTACATATGTAGTTTGCAGCATTCTCCATAGAGAACATTCATGCTCACTCCGAACCTCATCTGCCAAGCACAGATCCAATTACTAAAGAATAATCAATGACTGGTTATTCTCCTGAACGCTGCTGTCTACATTACTGTTATAAATAATCAGGCATTACCCTTAAAAATTTGCCTTTTTGGATTTCATACGTTAGATTCCCAGCTTCAACATAAGCAAGAATTTATTTAAAGCAGTATTTTCCCTAGGGAATGTGTGCTCAATAACCAACCTAAAGAAAAAGAAAGAAAACAAAACAAAAAAGACTCTTATTAGAATCCACTAAGAACACAGCATGTCTGATTCAAAAAAGAACAGAGAAAAAGTGGTAAACATGCTTTACTTTTCAAATTTATCCCTTTCAGCAAAACTAAGAAACAGTTTTGACAGCCTCAGGGGAAATGGCATGGCCTGACCCAAAAAAGAAAGGCTTTTACAAAGGCTGCTATCTAGACATGCTTCAAAGGGGTCCTTTTACCAAAAAGTATTCTCATAAAAATGAATTGCAGGGGCATCATCTATTCAAATATTGCAAGGGTGGGATATCAGGGGCAAAGAATTGTATCTAGATCTGGGGGTGTGGGCATTTATGCACCTCTGTCATAGAAAACAAGTAAATTTGTATTGCAGCTGCACTTACATGCACACTAAGTTAGCTTCTATTCAAACTAACAAGCTAATCAACCATATGTTTATATGAAAATTGTATGCCCAAAATAAAGAAAAAAAGCTCCTTACTCAACATATTTTTAAATGGTTTCAAAATGGATTCTTTCAAAGAATTTGAACATAGAAGTAAAAAAAACAGAGGTTTACTACTTTGGAAGTTTTCTTCTCCCCAGCCTAACTCTATGAATCTTTAGAATCCCAACAATTTGATGCCAAAATACTGTTCTGCCTTCAATGAATTTCTAGAACACTGTCCAGTAGAATTCTAATATGTTGGTAAACACTTCTTTGATTTTCTTTTTTTGATATGAAAAAGAAGTTGACAGACAAGTAAAGGCCTACAGATGTTCTTACGTACGTCCTTGCGACTCTCCAGCATTTAGGCTATATGTAGAGAGGAAAGCCATGCTATCCTGCAAAACACGTGAATGCTATTAACAAACACTTTATGCACTACACTATCATAATAAGGTTTTACCTTTTCAAAAAAGTATTTATTGTAGGAAATTAGCCTCGTGCTTATTGGTGTAAATCATGTTTACGTTCATTTTCTAAATGCAAATGTATTAGCAAATGTTTAAAGAACTCAGATTTTCCCAGTGTAGCCATAGCCAAATGATGCAATAGTTTCATCCAAATACAATTGTGTGACTTTACATTATTCATTATTTCCTATCAAAAGAATAATATGGTTAAGAATAAAAGCATTAGCCCATTATATGCAACTGATTATGACAGGGCCATTGTGGTGGCATAATAAGGCAGGCTGCTTTGGCAGTGAAACAAGAGCTGCAACTTACCAACAGTACACTTGGATCTTGAAACCACTCCCCCCTCCAATAAACTAGTCAACTAGATTTTTTTTTTTTTTTTTTTCCTTCCCCTTCTCTCTCTCTCCTTCCCCAGTAGGTTCTTTTTCAAACACTTGGTACTTTTAAGGAAACGGGAAAACAGTATAAAGTTGTAGTGGGTCTTGGTTGGTTGGTTTTGTTTGTTTAGGTTTGTTGGGTGGGTTTTTTTGTTTGTTTTGTTTTGGGGTTTTTGTGAGTTTTGTTTGTTTGTTTGGTTTTGTTTTGTTTTTTAAGTACTTAAATGTTCAGTGAAAAATTGGGAGCTTAGATACATTATTTTGTAACAGTAAAGTGATGCAACAGCACTCATCTCAAATCCCTCCATTATCCTGCCACAGTCATAGACAAACTCACTTAGCATTTTCTATTTATTAGAATTACACAGAGTAGATAGTAAAGTGCATTCCTTGTCCTACTGTAGACTTGAAATGCTGAACTGGGTAGAGCAAAAGTTTCTCATACATGCCCTTTTATTCAGTAAGGCTTGGGATGGCTTAAAGCATGTATATAATGTCTTAATATATCACATCTTGCCTTATAGATATGATCCTGACTATTTGCACGAGGTAGTTTAAAATAATGTAACAAGATGGAGAAGTTAAACTCTGCTAAACTTGCAAAATCCCCCAGGTAAGTTGTGTATGTTGTTACTGTGATTCCAAAAGAAAACCCAGCACGATATTAAAATACGAACAAATAATTGTTCTGTAAGATACTAGTACAGTACAGAGGTTTGGGCTGCAAAAAAGACCATTCACCTGAGTTCTGCGTCATGCCATTTAGGCCAAAAATATAGCCAAGATTTAGTGTTGAATTTCACTTTACTCAAGTCTCCAGTCTTTGGAAACTGTAATGAATATGTACTCCAAAGTAGGAACCGAATTTGGAAAAACACTGACATATGATGTAAATTCATTTTAAATTTAAATTCTAGAGATATGTTTGTAATTATCAGCATGTTGTTAAAGAATCTCATCCTGAGAATATCATCAAATAGTAATGTGAAATACAGTGTTATCATTTTGAGAACAAAGAGACCCTGAATGAGTAATCAATATCAACTGGCAGAAAATGAGGCATTAATTATGATCCTCTCCAGTGTTTTGTCTCAAACAAGGTTTCATTAAATATATTGTGCTAACCTGTACATCTTCAAGCCACTACCAATAGATTTGATCAGATACATTTTCGGTCTGTTTCAGGAGGAGGAAAATATCAGAATTAAAACCCCAAACATCTAAAGTGTTACATGATAACCTGAGCACTTTTTCTTGATCAATTTAAAGGAAATCAGTGGTTGCTAATAAAAGATCTCAGGAGAGGGTCCTCTAACAACATGCTTATAATTGCAAGCATATTCCTCATTTAAAAAAAAAAATACTCGGATCTTATGATCTCAATGTAGTCTCTTGAAAATTTAATTATCATCTCCTATACCTAAAGTATCATGCAGGTTTGAGAAGATAATGACAGTCATCCATCAACTGCATCCTGCCAGTGTAATCAGGCTAATCTAGCTCACTGGAGTAAAAAACAGCTACCTAGGGTACTAAATACTGAAGTGATGCAACATCATAGACAAAATAACAGACGTTTAGTTTCACTGTCTTCCCAATTAATGCTAACACTGAAAAATATTAAGGTATCAATATATTCTCTTTTTACTGCAAAGCTTTTCCAGATCACCATGAGCTGCTCATTCTTTGTGTATACCTAAGCAGAATCTGCCACTATGGATAATTCTTTTTATGTGCAAATACACCAAGACTGAGCACACAGGGACAGAGGAGGGAGAAGTTTATTCAGAATTCTATGTATGGTCTTTTTTTAAGCAGTGGGAGGAGTATAGATTAAACACAAAGGGAAGGAAATATTTTGTATTCCTTCTGCATGCAAATGGCTTTAAAGCACCTGATTAATACAAATATTTTGAATGAGTCCCTTCTCTTTTGCAATAGTGGCTTCCCTGCACTGATACTGCATATTGGCAAGACTACAAATTCTGTCTTAGCTTCTAAAAGCGGCACCCTGCTGATGTTGGTGTCCAATCTCTGAGGTTATGCTGGCTCAGCTTGTCTTCACTCATCCCCTCGGGCAAGGTATTTTTGCATTGCTGACTGAATTCTAGGAAGGCATTACTAAGCATTGTGATTACAGGTCAGACTCCCCTCTCTTCGCCTTTGAATCTTTTCACTACTTTATGAAAACAGTAATTTGAACAGCTTCCTTACTGTGATTATACAAAAGCAAAATGTTTGTGGATAACTACAAAATGTCAGAAGATAAGCAGCTGAGGGGTTATTCATCTACTTTTTAATTTTTTGGTACCAGCTTTTCTCGATAATTACAAGATACTAGCATGAGAAGTCAACATTACAATAAAAGATTTTATGCTGAATCTGATTTACAGAAGTCATAAGAGGATATAAAAGATATTCTAAAGTTCAAGCTATCCTTGCATTCGTTTCTTCCTCTGCATCTTCCCAAGCAAAATTATTTCAAAAGATTTCAGGCCATTAGTAGAATGTTTCATGTGTATGGTATGGAAGCTGTGCATTTCCTCTCCCACACAATCAAGAGAAAAAACTCCCTCACTTTAAGTACCAAGTCAGAAAAAGCATTACATAAGGAGAGTTCCAAAACTATAGTTAACATAGCAATACAGATGACCCATATATTTTTACATACAAACAAGTGAAAGCTAAGTCCAGTACAAGGGGTGCTAGTAAATGGATAAATGCAGTAAATATCTTAGGCTACATTCCCATCACCGTAATAAAAATTATTCTTCTCTCCCTGCTCTTCAGAAATCTGTGCCATCAGGAATGCTATCATCTTGAAAAGCTCCACAACTCAACTGACACTCATGCAAATTGGATGGCTTTGTTCTATGGAAGAGGAATAGAATTGCAAAACTGTCTTATGCTTCTTTCCATCCACTGTCTGCTCAAGTTACAGCCTCTCCTAGTCCATGCCAGGCAGCAAATGCTAAGTGACAGGTTGCTTACACCATTCTTATCTCCCCCTTCCCAATCCTGCTCAGGGCCTGTATTCCTCTTGAGAGCGGTAATTTGTGCAGATGCAAAGTTTAAAAAGGGACTTCACCTCCCTGTGAAGTAAGGGGAAGGTAAGGAAAGTGGGTTCAATGCAGTAGAATAGTTACAGGGAAAAGGAGCAAACACTTCAAGAAAATCCAAAGGACAATATCCTGCTCATTCAAACCGACAGGTATGGCTGGGAGAAAAGAACTCAGCTATCTTTTCCCCATCCTCCAATATTACCATAAACTTGTAACTGAGAAGCACCCAGCTCTGAGGCAGTAAGATTATTAGCTGTAGACAAACTGTAATTGGCCAAAGAAATTTTATGTAAACTCCATGGCATAACATGCTTTTTACTTCCTATGCAGCAACCTGCGAGATAATACATATTAATGTATTTACAGGTTATTTATTATTTTATATACAATCAAACACAATCAAAAATTAAAAGGAGGCAAGAAAATTTGCCAACTCCAAATAGCCTGAAAAAGAGAACGGCAAAATCAGCTAAGTTTGTCTGCCTAAGACATTCAAAACAATCCCTTGCAGAACTGCTCCCCTTTTATAAATAGCATCCTCCCACAACTACAACCAGTTCCTCACACCTGCTACCCACTGCATTCTGGGGGATGTCTTCCCTGATTAACTTCAGGTGGTCACCTCCAGCTCCGTGCCCAGTTCATTTTTATTTTGTAAAAAAGTTCTGCAGGCTCCTTATCTGCTGAGAGACAGGAGATATTTTCCCAATAGCACAATAAGCAATTCACTTCTAATAAATCACAATCAAGAGAAAGTTAATACTGCATGATTTTACTTGAGAAGTAAAACGAGGCAAAATAAACTCAAGTTTAGACTTTCCATCTGCCCTTAAACTATATATCCCTCTCCCATCCCAACCTTTTGAGATGGTATCAGCTGGCAGAATCCAGAGTCGCTGCTTCAGTTAACATTGTGTCAGCCTTTCCTTCAGAAGCTGCATTTCTTAGAGATTGATAGCTCAGCTGTAAAAATCTGCTTTGGGGAGACACCTGATATCAAAGGTGTCAGAAAAGAGGAGATTAAAAAGAGAAAATGTACAAAATAAAATCAGTTTGTCAGCTTTAAAGTTATATTGCTATTAAAACCCACACACATGTACAAGCCTTAAATTTTTTTATACTGCCGTAACTCAGTATTACTTGGATTTCAATAGACATTATTTTCTCTATACTGTTTCTCTAGAACTATGTGAGGAAAGAAGATAAACCAAGTGGTGCCACCACTTGTAGTCTTTTCTAAGGCCTCACAGATGAGAAAGGTCCAGAATATCATGTCTGCTTTTTCTCTGCCTCATTGGAAAGATCCAACTAAAGCATCCTCAAACATACTGCCAGCAGTGAGCAGGAAGATCTTTTTTGTTGCTGTTAATAGATACATTAGTTTACCCAAAAAAGGGAAGAAAAAAAACCCCCAAACCATGGGTCCACAGCTGATGCAATCTGATATTTTTATTAGCACAAAAATAAGTTGTAAGTTTCTTATAATCTACCAAATGGTAGCCCCTCTATAGCATCTATGCTTTTTTATAATAAGCACATTTAAAGTATGCATATTTTTTCCTTACTGTATACATCTACATGTAAGTGTGTATTCTATATATATTTTCTATTTCTTTTTTAAAATACCTAATTTCAAGAATGGTAAGTTTTTTCTAAAAACAAGCCTGAAGGGATCCGAGATGCACTAGCTACAAGGTTCAACCTGACATTGTCCAGAGAGAAATATCCACACTCCAGCATCCCTTTTGCTACAATATTACTTTGTCTACAGTCTACCAGCTAGGTGTTGTCTAAACATGCCTATTTCAAATCACACCTGAGACAAGTTATTTAAATTTCTCTATTAATTTAAATCCTTTCAGTAGTTCCTTTTTTTTTTTTTAATCTTTTCAATAACACTACAATATCATAGCAGCAGATGGCACATCCTCAACACAGAATAATTGTCTAATTATTTCTCTCAAGGAAGCCAAGTAGGGACAGAAGTCTTAGAGACAAGCAAAAACCCCAAACTTTCAGCATATGAACAGAATTCCTACAGGAAGAAGTGAAAACTGCACAACTCTGAATGGGTGTGAGGGCTTGCAAAAACAAACTTCAGATATCTATCAGGTTACCAAAGAAGAAACTACATAGTACTCACTGGCCCTACAAACACCCAATAAGTACTCATTTTATACAGTTGTCCATTACATCTTTCATCTACCAGCTAGCTATCTAGTGCTCACTATTCTTTGTGCCACAGGAAAGCACGCTAGTAGTGCTCTAGTACATCGACCCTTGTACCAAAGTACTGAAGCATTCCAGAAGCAACTTCAGAGTCCTGCTGCTATGCTATTATTTGGGGGCTACACCCGCAGATCAGGACAGACTTGTTTGGAAACTTTCATACACATTTGAAGAACATCCATGGTTTAAAAAGCAATATGCTACAAATACCTTTTGCTTCTTTGATTCGCACATTTTAAGTAACTATTCAGCTGCCAGATACCACTAAAAGAGTACTCCATTCACAATCACTCATTTCTTCCACTCTTGCTACTTCTCAGTTTTTTGTTCTTACAAAATATGTATTCAAATTACATTCTTCATGCTGTTCTTTGCTTTTTCATTTTTGTCAGTAAACCTCATTTATGCTTCACACATACATTTTTATATACTCTTACCTCCTAACTCACAATTTTGTCTCTATGTCTATTCTTCCAGCTGTTTAACATTACCCGATACTTTACCAAAAAAATAAAATCAGTTAATCTTCTCCATTATACAATATACACATCTTACAATTATATAGTTAATGAACATATTAGAAATAGTTCCCAGTGCAATTCAGTTCTATTAATTTTTCTCTATGCTGCAAGCTGGTATCTACATCCTACTGTGGATACTTGTATTCACTCTTGCTTGCGTAGTAACACAAAAAAAGCTGTTATTTTTGCTTACGCACAGTATGAGCAAGCTTTTATGTTCTCCTTAGACAACTCAAATTTCTGGAATTCTACTCTTAATACACTTCTTCAGCCTGTGAATAGCTGTTAGAGAGAGTGTGCTCTGAGCAACTACTTTCCCCAGTATTACAGGATTGTTCTTCAGATTGTATTCTGCTCAAACTGCCTTAAAGTCTTTTTAAATTTGAAAGAGGAAAAATTACTAACTATGAAAAGGCAAAGTAGCATACACTTCCAAACATTTATTTTGCCCAAGTGATCATCTGTTAAATTACCCAAGAAGTTGGTGCTAAAGGCATTTTTTGGGTCTATTTCAAGTTCTTATAGTGTGTTTGTTAAGAAGCAATGTAAATTTGCCCCCCCCCCCCCCGCCCCACCCCCCCACAACCACCAAAAACAAAAACACAAACAAAAAAAAAAAAAAAAAAAAAAACAACAAAAAAAAACATAAAACAAACAA
>JANIJG010010476.1:0-10330 GCA_024611175.1 Megaceryle torquata
GTTGAGGACCTCTGCCTTTTCAGTGTTGTTGGTGACTAGCTCACCTCTTCTGTTTAATAGTGTGCCAATATTCTCCTTCTGTTTCTGCTTGTTTTTAAGGTATCTGAAGAACCCTTTCTTGAAGTTTCTGATATCTCTGGCCAATTTCAGTTAAAGCTGAGCCTTTGCTTTCCTAACTGCATCTCTGCATATCCTGCCAATGCCAGATATGTGGGGAATTAGTTAGATCTGGAAGGGCTTGATTAGAAGTCTTCATCTATGATACCCCTGAAATGGCAATCCATGTTTCACTATCACATTTATAGACATTGCTTTTATGTTATTGTCACAAATTCATAGATAATAAATGCATGGTAATCATGGTAACTATCTAACACTAGTTATTTTGAGCTGAAGTTATATGAAATAACATACAATTCTTTTTGCACAGAATGAAGGCACCAAATTAATCCAAGGAATAAACATTTACTAGTTGCTAGTCAGCTTAGTTTTGCAATATAAATAGGTATCAGCATCAGAAGGTGTGGGCAGCCATTTGTCTCACTTCTATCCCACATTGTATTTTAAAGGTAGTTAGAAAAAAAGTCCTGACATTGCAGCTTTCTGAGACATTAATCTCAGATGTCAAGATTTTCTAAATTCATAACATGATGCAGTTGATCAATCACCTTCTCACCAGCTAAGACTGCAGGGAATGGTGAAATTTATGCAAATTTATCCATTCACTGGTTATATGAAGGGAAGACCTAATTCAGCCATGTTACTGTACCAAAGCAAACGTTTGTATGTTTGCAAGACCATAGATTTTAGGCCCACAGGGAACAGTTTCAGTGTGTTGAATTCTATTTTCTGCATCTTCTGACGCTGGATCATCGTGACTGATAAGGCATTATTGGTGAATGTATAGCAGAGATTAATATTTTCATCTCTTGTGACACTGGGCCACATTGGAATGCAATAGAACTTGCAAATATGTTGATGACTAATTTGGTATTACGTACCTTTACAATTATTTTTTTGATGTTGACATTTTACCACCTAATACTATGGGAGAGAGAAAATTAAATTTATGGAATTATTTGGCTAGAAAAAGAATTACAAATAGCACACTGTCATCATACTAGTGTCACAGAACTGCATGCTCTAATAATGAGTTTCTGCCATGAGAAGAAATAAAATATCAATTTTTCAATTAAGGTAAAATTAAAAATAATTCCATTACAGAAAAATATATGATGGATGTGTGTCCTGTTTTTCTCAGATGATGGGTTAGGTGAGTGTCCTGAGGCCTTTCCACTCTATTAGCTGCTTCTCAATGGAACAAACCTTTCCTAGACCTTTGCTTCACTTTTATGACAAGCATTTCAACTGCAATAATGTTATTCATTATTGGTTATCTACATGTCCTTGGCATCTAAAATTTGAAAACATAATGCTGAACAATTTGACTCGAATACTGATGTTTAGCCTCAGGACCAGGGAACAATGAGAATCTACTGTTTATTTCTCAGGCATCTGTAAAGAAGAACTAAAACAATAAAGCCTACTGTGTCACACTTTAATATTCTTTTATGGAGTATTTCTTAAGAGGATGGCAAATCAGAAAAGGGGAAGAACTGCTAGCTAGAAAATTGGTTGGTTTCTGTGATTCTGATCAGTGCTTTCAGTGACTGGTGTTTTTGTAACCATAAGGCCAAGAGAAACAGGTATCCGATGCAGCAATGATTCAGTATATTCTTTGTGATCACCTTGACAGGATGGATAGGAACCTTTAATTGCAAGAGAATTGAGGACTAGTACTTGTGTCCAAAGAACTGTCTCTACCCTTCCATATCAATAAGCAGGAACGTGTGAAATTTTGTGTGTGTGGGGGTGTGGTTTTTTTTTTGTTTCGTTTTGGTTTTGGGGTTTTTTTTTAAAGAGCATATCTGATGTGTTTAGCTTTATCAAAACATGTCTAGGACACAGTTCCATCCCATGTGGTATAGATAAAATAGTGTTATATATAGTTTTTTTCTCATATTTATATAAGAAGATGAAGACATGTTTGCTGTGAGTTTTCTGAGTAGGATAATTAGTTAACTGTCTCCAGGAAACATTTTATTAATGTCAAGGTCAAACCTCCTTGGTCTTCCCTCCTTAAAAACTAGCTTCCTTTATAGAATAGGAATATATAATTTTGGTAGGAAAGAATTATGTGGTTTCTAGGATTATCACACCCCTATGAGGCTATGAGTAGATGTAGTATTGGCAGGATTTGCAAATGGATTGTGCCTATTTGTTGCTTTGTCTAGGGAATGTAGGATTGCTTGACTTGATAGACATTTACCATGTAAGTCTTGGCAAAACTGGAGTGTGCTGGCGTGCTAGGAAGGGGCATTCTTTTTTTTTTTTTTTTTTTTTTTAAATCTAGGATCTCAGAAGATACATCAGCTTACATATACCCAGAGGATATTGCTGTGCAAGATTATTCGTATCCAGGCAGTTTGCTTTGTCTTGCTGTGATGGAGATCACTACTGTTCTTTTATAATAGTCGCCTTCAGAGTTTCTTTTTGATACCTGTTTCTAGGAGCTACATATGAGCAGCTACAGTATGCAGTGGCTTATTTTCTCATATCAATTTGTGGGTATGAAGTCTACTACTGATCACTAGTGTGACAACTGTATTAGAGCTATAAGCAATACAAGTGGTATAAGAAAGACATAGAGGTACTGGAGAGGGTACAGAGAAGAACAACAAGACTGGATAGGGGATTGGAGAACATGTCCTGTGAGGAGAGACTGAGGGAATTGGGGTGGTTTAGTCTGGAGAAGAGGAGGCTGAGAGGTGACCTTATTGCTCTTAACAACTACCTGAAAGGAGGTTGTAGAGATGTGGGTGCTGGCATCTTCTCCCTTGTAACTAATGACAGGACAAGAGGAAATGGCCACAAGTTGCACCAGGGCAAGTTCAGATTACATATGAGGAAAAATTTCTTTAGTGAAAGAGTAGTTAAACATTGGAACGGATTGCCCAGGGAGGTGGTGGAGTCACCATCCCTGGAGGTATTCGAAAAGTGAGTAGATGTGGCACTTCAGAGCATGGTCTAGTGACCGTAGAAGGTTGGACTTGATCCTGGAAGTCTTTTCCAACCTTCATGATTCTATGATTCTATAATTGACCTCAGTGAAGCAGGAGTAGATGAGGAACAGTCACTTCCAAATACCCAGAGCTAGAATATAGAACTACTACATTCTTTGGATTTGAAAAGTTCAGATCACAATTGAGATTTTAATCCCCCCCTCCTTTTTTTTCTTTTTGTAATAACACATTCAAAATTTGTAAAATCACAAATATTTGCAGTAAGAAGCTCATCTTTCCTTCCTCTGTTTGCATATAAGATAGAATTATTGTGTGGAAAAATGTCTTTTTGAGAAAGGGGAGAAGAATGTAGCAGTAGCTGGCAATTAAGCTTGTTTTTATAGTTTCAGGTTCCCATTTCAAGCAAGAATTGATGTGGTGTATTTTCATGCAGGTTCCTGTGTTTCCTCAAAGGTATCATATGGTGGCAGTGAATGGAAATATCAAAGCCTTTCCTTTATGGAATGTGGAATTCCACTAGTTGGGGATTTCTAGATATTTTCAGTTTGTCATTTAGACTGAAATGTGTATGTGAACATTGCAAGCCATGAAACTGCCTTTCTTTATAGGGACTGGTCTTTGTGAAGCTCAGCAAACTTCCAACTAGTCAAATTCTCTCCCTTTGGCTAAAGTCTTAGAGGTTCAAGCTTCTATCATCCAGGTTTAATTCACTAATTAAGCCCAGGCTTGTGCACAAGAAGTTTGATCTGATTTATCAGAATTAACTGATTAAATGAGGTTAGTCTGGCACCAGGCACTCATTTTGGACCAAGTAACTTCATTTCTGTGAAACATCTGCCTGGATGTGGAGATGTGAAACTGCCTCTTCATTTTATGCTGCTCTTTCTTGACTTTCTCATCACTGTACTGTTTTTTGTCAAGTTTTTGCCAAATGCCAAACCAGGTGATGCTGACTGCGACCACATTCTTAGGCAGGAAAGAGATCCTCACTCCTTGTAAACTGCCAGGGCTGTGCCTGCAATAGCTATAAGAAGTCTACATAAAGGGATATAAATGGGGAGAACAAAGCATTTCAGGGTTTCATATGGTAAAGGAATCAGTGTCTCAGGTGTGCAAGGGAAGCAGTTTACTGCTCCTGTTCAACACATTAAAAGCAGTGGGGGAAGAGTAGGAGGTTCTCTTGTTTTCCAAGCAGCACATTTTTTCAATGCAGGAACTACATTTATCTTTACCTCCATATCCAAGAGAGAAGTATCATATCTCATGTCTTCCCTTAGCTTGTGACTCAATGTCACTAATATCAAAGTATGCAGGGAAAGAAATGAATGCCTTAAAATAAATTAAAATGGTGAAGGCTTAATTCTCCCTGCCCTTGTTTGGCTGTGAGTTTTTGAGATTCAGATTTTGATGTTTTCTTCCTGTCTGCAAACCTACTCATGTGATTCCAAAAGCTGGGGTTTTGAGAGGACATCCTGTATTGCAAAATTCCTAGTAAAGACATTGAGATGATGCAACATTTCCAGACTTGCTCTTTGGCTTTAAGAGTAAGTAGTAGAAATAGCATGCATTGCTGTCATTTGTACAGTGGCATGTGAAGAAATAGTTTCACGATTTAAGAAGTTTGGTTGCTTTATATGGTATAGTTGCCGTGTTTCAAAATAGAGTTTGTAAACAAACCAGAAATTTAGCTTGACATTTATATTTATTCCTTCTAGCATGCTGATGACCCTGATATCTGTGTTCACATGACTGTGACTCATTAAACCACCGAGAATGCTTACTTTAAGACTCTGTAAATGTTTTCTGCTAAATTTGGCAGGGACACTTCAAGATATCAGTGCATTGAATGACATATAAAAATGTCAATTTGTGAAAATAAATCTATCAGTACTAACTAGGAGACCCTCAATTCTGAGTCTCTAGTATTCCTTTGTCAGTCAAAGATCAAATACTTGTCTATGAAGAAAACTGTTAATTTACCAAAGTTGGAAACAGCTAATTAACTGCAGCATGTACATATTTAGAACTTAGGTAAGAATCCAAGTTGGAATAGCAAAGAGCTGTTCACATTAAAAACCACTTTGATGGTGTTGTCTGCTCTTTTCTTTCAGAATGGCTTATGCTTCATTCCTGGTTTTCTAAGCGTGGACCCACAGTATTTTTAAGTTGAAATATTTGAATGATGAAGCTGGCATCTAGATAATATAAATGATTCCAATGCATGAAGACTTATATACAGTAAACATCTACTTTGATTCTCTTGAGGCTGTTCTTTTCCTTCCTCTAGAAGTTAACCCTTCAGTGTGCACCAAATGATGAGATCAAGAATAAAGCCCATGCTTAGTTTGAAAAATTCCTTAAAGCCCCTATAATATCCAGAAGCATTGTTTTCCTAGATATATATTTTTTAATAGAAATGAAAAGATTTGTATTGATTTACCTTTAATAGAAACTAGTGACTCTGAAGGTGGGTTTTGTAAAGATGTACCATTAACTTTTAAATTACTTACTGCAGATTTGACAAAGAGTTGTCTAACACTTTTGAGGTCTTCACTGTTTTTCACTGAATCTTTATGATGGAAATGGCTGAATTGTTACAGGTAAGAATTTTTGTTTCTTCATTTATCTGTGTTGTATTTTCTGCAGGCTAAGAACACAGCATTATAAATGTCAGTAATTATTAATTAGAATAGATCATATACTAATGGTGTATTGAATATGTGCAGAAAACTGCACTTGCCCAGACCGGAAAGTTACTGTCCTCATTTTCTGAAAAATCAAATCCTAAACACCAAAAGCAGAGTTGGATAATTTTGAAAACTGAATAAATCTGAAGTGCTAGTGATCTTACAGTAAATGAAGGTGAAATAGCTCTCATAAATAATTTGTAGTGAATGAGTCACTCAATTTTGTTACCAAGGAAATAAAATGAGGTTATCAGTAAAGGGAAGCAAGGAGGAAGACATTGTAACTGGGGCAGCTCTAACGATTACATAAATCTACCTGGTATGGTTATCACCAATGTGAAACCTTGTGGAGGTACATTTTGCAGAAAATATTTTCTGGATTTTAGTGATGTTTCGTGCTGTTGAAATGGTGTCCTGATGATGTGATATCCTCTGTGTGACTCCACCACATGGCTCATGTGTTCTACCATAGCTATAGATGGAGATAGATTGGCCCATCTATTAGAGTGTATAATTCATTTCCATTTTTCAAATATTTTACTAAACAGTAGAAGGCTTACAGAATTCTGAGAATAATTTCCAAAGCAAGCACATGATTCACTTTCCTGCTCCCTTGTTGATTGATGACAAAGAAAAACTAAAAAAAACCCCAAAACCCCAGTGTTTCTTATGTGCCAAATCCCTTCTGTTCCTGCACAATGTGGCACATAAAATTTGGGTAAGCTTCTTGGAAGTATACTTGTGCAAAGCTTATAAAACTTTCCCTTTCCTTACTTGCTTCATTTACTAGTGGAGGATAGCTAATCTGTCACAAATTCAGGGCCTGAGATGAGTTTGTGATGGTGAAATCCACACAGGCAGAAACCAGAAAATAGATGAATCAAGCATCCAAAATGGCACATAGAAGGAAAAGGAATTTGAGTTGAAATTTTAAATTCAGTGAAAAATCTGCCAAACTTTTGAGGCCCTGCTAAGATATATCATGAACACCACATAATTCTCAAGAATTCAAGTGATCATGCAATCAAGGGACAGCCTTCAGTGAGATATGAGACAAAGATGTCATTTTATTTCCTGCCTTTCCCCCTTTCTGAGGTGGTGAGTCTTTCTGAACTAGACCGGCAAAGCTGTCAGCTTTGGAGCCTTCCCTATGTTCTGCTATTATTTTGGTTTTGTGGTTTTTTTGGTTAACCTTTAATAGAAACTAGTGACTCTGAAGGTGGGATTTGTAAAGATGTACCATTAACATTTAAATTACTTACTGCAGATTTTTATTCATCAAGGTTTTATCTATTAATTTTATGGCAGAAACTTCCTAATCTATCCCAGCACCCTTCTGTGGGAGAACAAAGGGAGAGTTTGCATGGGTCAGAAAAGAATGCTAAGGCAAAGTAGATAACAGTGAAACTGATGTCTGAACTATCTTGATAACGTTATCAGGTTAAAAGGAAAGATAGAAGTCACCTTTGCAAGCTGTTCCTCAGTGTTCTCCCAGAAAAATGCATGGTCTGAAAATGAAAGAAGAAAATGAGCAGACTGCTTAGGACATGCAAGGTTGGAGGCAGAGCTTTATTAGCTTTTGCTAGATTATATATTTTGTGTAATTTGTTGTTTTCAGAGTGTTGGATTTTCTGTCTTAATAAAATAATCCTTCAACTGGCATGACTAAACTGGTGCTGGCAATAAAAAAAAGCCAACTGACCTGTAGTGCTATGCACAGAGTTAGAGTTGGAACAAGACTATGGATCCAAACAACCAGAGGCTTTGGGGTTCTTTAAAATGTGAACCTCAGCTTTGAATACAAATAAGAAATCATGATTGAAATAGACCTATCTTGCTTTATATTAGTATATAATACAGGGAGAAGGGCTTTAAATTTTTGGAATATTTTATTGCAAATAGTATTATTTATAATATTTGTAACATAATTAGTATGGCTATACACATATTTTAAAAACCAGTAATATATTTACTATCTTAATATTAATAAAGTAATATATTTAATATATTAATATATATACTAAATATTGAAAAGAAAAAAAAAATCCAATAATTATAAACTTAAAATCAGAACTTTTTCCTGGAAAGAAACAAAAATCAATTTTACTTGATTTTAATCTTCTCTGTACCTGGAAAAGAGAATGTTTACATTTAGTTCCATAATGGTAGAGACTACTACTACTGTAATTTCAAAATTATTTTATTTAAATGAATGGGATTATACATGGAAAATACTGCCACCAGTAGCAGGTAAAGATACATTTTGATTATCACAGCTTAAAGCTGTAAACACACAACTTACAATGAAAAAGGGTCAAGTCAGAAAAAAAATAAAGATATGTTATTGGACCTATTGCTGAAATCACTCTTTAAAAAATAAAATTTTATACCAATTTAAATTAGGAACAATGAAGAAAACATCCTGCTCCCAAATGGAAAAACTTGGCAAAGCAGGAATAATATTAAAAAAGATGCAGCAACAATTTGTGCAATGAAGGGAATAAACTGCACCTAAACTACAAAATACCAGGCACCAGCCCTGGAAGCACTTAAGCATATGCTTAACTGTAAACAGGTGAGCAGTTCAGTGCTCTTTAATGAGACCACTGAGAAGTGAAAAGCACTTATGGGGCTGAAACCTAACATAAGCATTATTGACTAGGGTATTAATCAGTTAAGAAGGCATTAAAAAAAGCAATGGTAGGTATGTACATGTTAAATATATGTGTTTGTGCTGTTGTGTTTGAGAGATTTACTTCTTCCTATGTACTGAGTAAAGAAATCTTACTGGCACCAGGGAGATGGCCTACAGGTGGGTTTTGTAAACCATCTGGCTTTCTCAACTGTAGCTATTTAAGCTACTAATCTAATCTCCCTTTGTAACCTAGGGGGAAGTGAGATGTTTCTAGAAGCTGTTTTACCTTTTATCATCCTTTAGAGGTACAGATTTTTGTATTTTAACTATTAAAGGAGTTCAGGTTAAATTAAACTAAGTATGTTTCTCTGGTTACAGTTAGGTGAAAGGAAGTGTCCTTGGATCTGTCTAGTGTTAGAACAAATGAGACAACTATGCACATATTGAACTTAATGAATGTCATTGCAGGAGATTGATATAAACGTCAAGTTCTGTTTCTTTTAATTCCAGTTGTGCAGAGTCTGCCACTAATGGCTTCTAAAAGATTAGACTGCTCTGCTTCACAATAACACAAGCCACAAATGACCATAAGCATTAAGTTGCTAGCCTGTATGTTTATTACTGTGTGCAGTCCTACTGACAAATGAAATTATTTATTAAAAAAATGTAAGTTTGGGATTGGAACAACGGTGGTAGGTGCGAGACTGGGACCATTCCTGTCCACAAAGCAGCAGCCTTCAGCACATGTGGCTAAAATGGCTTAAGTGTTCACTCAAATGTATAGCCACTTATAGTATGTGATGCTCTCTGGGTCATGCTAGGGGAACACCTTTGTGACACACCTTGAGCCCCCCAGATGCTTTGCAGCTTTGGTGCTGATCCAAGCAAGCAGAGAAATAACTGGGAAATGACTCATGCTGAGAGGTGGATGCTGCTGTTAATCCCGGCTTTTAAAATGCACACAGTTTGTCATCATTTTTCTTTATAGTGAATGTGTGTGTCTGGCCGCTTTTGTTTCACAATTGTCTCATGTTTGCTATGGCCTCTCTTTTCAGCTCATGTGCTGCAGTCATTCCCTTTTCACTTGAAAGGATGTAATAAGACAAAAATCCCTTCAAAACCAGTTTCACTGAAGAAAAGACCTAAGCAGGAGAAGCAAATATATGAGCTAGGATGGAGAGGAATGTGTTCTGACCCTGAAACATCTGCTCTTTTAAATGTGATGTTACAAATGTTTAACCACATGTGCATCTTTCACTTTTAAAAGCTCAGCTAAGGAGGAGGAGAAGGGGAGTAAGAGACAAAGAAAATGGGATATTGTGTTTCCAGATGATATTGAACAGTGAGATGCTGCAAAATTGTAGATGATGGAGCAAAAAAATAAGAAATCACCTAATAAGGCTGAAATTATGGGCAAAATGAGATGCATTTGGGAGAAATACAGAGTTGTATCTACAGAAAAAAAAACCCAGACAAAACACAAACAGAAATATGAATACTGAATGTAAAGCCAGAAAGGAATTGAATAAAATTGCAGTTTGTAATACAGTGTGGCCTCACAGGTATGCACGTGTTTGCATCTGAATAGGTCTTTTATCACTGCACTTTTCTTATATACTACTGAAGCATATGCCTAAGTATTTCATTAAATAGGAATAGTATGTCTACTAACATAATTGAGGTATAGCATGGATTGAATCCAGTTTCTGAATGAGGGCTTTTGTCACTTAGAAGAAAAAAATAAAAAAACATTGTCATAATTGTCAAGAAATGCAGAAGTACTGTCTCACGAAGCCTCACAAAGTGGTGTTGACAAGTTCTTTGCCTGCGGAGTGGTGAGGGAAGATAAGGACAATCAATATGATTGGTAAAGCAAACTTTGTTTATTAGAGATCAGAAGGGTGCTTTTATACAGTCATCTCATT
>JANIJG010010478.1:0-7500 GCA_024611175.1 Megaceryle torquata
AAATCAGCTTTGAAAAATAGTAATCCTGTCTTTCAACAAAAATATTATAGGAAGCTATGAATTTGGTAGATCTGAATAGGATGTTGGTACATGTTTTACTAAGGTAATATAATGGCACACTATTATTAGATCACATTAATCATTACTGTGCCAAAGGCACTGACAGCACCACTGAAAAGGATTGAAAGGGCTGGTAATGGATATAAATTACCCATTGTGTGATAAAAGGATTTTTACTAAGAAGGTAAGAATAAAACAGCAAATTTCTAATATAACTGTTGTGTAAAAACCAAAATAAAAGTAATCCAGTCAGTAATATCCACAAGATCAGAAAGTAAGCACTTTTGAAACAAGATAAAGTCACAATAAAAACTGTATACACTGTAAAATTAATTTTGTGGCGCATAATATTACTATCAATTTAAATAGTTTACATGATGACCTCTGAGGGGTATGGTCAAGAGAAAGGTAAGCTTTGCAAATTAGAATCGAGTATGAGCAACTGCAAGCGCATTTTAAGTTTGTGGGCTTGGAATTTTCTCTTTGGGTTAATTTTTTTTTGTTTTACTGTTGGGGTTTTATTTGGTGATGGTTGTTTGGTTTTGGTGGTTTGGTTGGTTGTTTTTATTTTTTTTCTTAACCTGTAAGAGCTTCATGACAACTCCCTAAAATTCGAGATGTGCCTAGAGTCTTCCATGTTCTGCATTAACATCACAACAAACAGCGCATCTCTCAGATGGCTTTATCTTCCAAATGCTATTACCAAATGAACCACGTCTTTGCTGAGCTATTTAACTATTTGATTGAAACCATTTGTACTTCTAATTGTTCAGTTCTGGGCTCCTCCTTTACTCTGGCAAGTAATTCCTGATATTAGTAGTGAAGCAATTTGGTCAAACTACATCCTTATTTACAACATTAAAAATCCACATATCTTCTCTGAAGTTGATGGAATTATTCCAGAATCAAGTCACTGTAATTCTTTTTGAGTCAATTGTCTAGAATAAAATCCAGTAGTTCACATTCAATTAGTAAGTTTTAAAAATTGTAAGCCATATTCTTAAATGATATAAATTCCTAAGTACAGACATCAATCCTGAAAACACATCTCCGCTTAACTTTACTCACGTGAGTAATTCCATTAGCATCAGTAATTCAATACCTGCTTGTGCATTTGCAGTACTGAAGCTTTAATATGCCTGAATATCCTCTCACATCGGCTATAAATCAGCACAATTCCTTTTGATCACAGTTTCTACTGATTCACAAGATATAAAAACGAGTGGACAATCCCGTGTAACAATTAAAATAAAGAAATAACATAAGAATCTGATTTGGGAGCAGAAGCTATCAGAAATTTTGATTTAAGAATCAATTAATGCATGTAGAATGTAGAATTCATTATTGGTTATTTCTTAGGAAGCCAGACTCTCATTTCAAACGGGGGCCAAATAAGTCTGATTTCACACCCATTTCCACACAGGACCTTCTTCTTCTACTGCACTGGAATAGCTCAGGGGAAAATCACATATATAATGAAGTACACCCCTCCACCCACTGATTTTCATGGGTGTTCTTGTGCTAATATGCAACAGAATACGGTTCTTAGTAACATGCATGAGATCTTCTATTAAACTTATGGGGGAAAAAAGAACCAACCAGCAAAAACAACCAAAAAAACCTCAAGCAAACAAAAAGTGATAAAATGAATTTAATCATGAGTGTCATGGATTTTTAAAAAATCATCAGTCTGTTGATAAAGTAATAAGTGATGATTCACCCCCAACACAATTATTACATATCAACTGCGTAAGATGAACGCTCATGATTTTACCAGGCAGATTTTTTTTCTTGAAGAATCTATTTGTAGCTCACTACACCCTGAAAGAACTACAACTAAATGTTTTGCTGAAGATATAAACATAGTATTTTTGAAGATTAAAAAAACAAAACAAAAAACAAAACCAAACAACAACAAAAATAAATAAAATAAATAATAAAAAACACAAACAAACAAACAAAAAACCCAACCTAAAATAAAAAACCCCAAAGAACATGTGAGAATAGATTTTTGTATCTAATTTAGGGACCTCGTTTTTATGTATTTTTTTAATATGTAAAAACAAACCTAAAAACTCAGATCTGTAAGCAGTAGAAAATGTTATGAGATCAGTATAAATAAGTATTCTTACCAGTTACTCTGAAACTGATGAATCTGTTCCCTAGTTGAGGAAATTCTTAAAAGACACAGGATAGGTAGTGGAGATCGCAACTGTAAAGATAAAACCTGTGAGAAATTTAATATGCCAAAAATCAGTGTTTCAATCAGACATTTCTGTTAAAGTATTACAATGCCACCTCAAGCAGACAATCTACAGAGCAGCAGAGAGTACCAAGAATTAGCACAATCACAGGATTAACTTTTTTAAGCCTCCATAATGTACGTGTTTGGTGGTCATTTCATTTGGGGAACTGAAAAGTTCTTTCAGTTCTGGACTGTTTTGAAAGGGAAAACCTCTCCTCGAGATAATGATGAGGAACAGAATGAAATTCTTCTGTTCCTTTCCCCTAGACAGTGTGGCGAAAGAGGACAAAACAGGATAAAACAAAAGTTGCACAGCATACTCCAGAAACCCAGTTATTCTCTTTGACATTGATATTCTAATCTTTAAAACTGAGTAAAAAGAGAACAGCTACTAATTGTTTTTTTTTTTTTTCAATTCCATTTTATAACAGAAATAACTCCTTTGTAGATGATCTCATCTAATAAACCCTACTTAAAAGAGATAAGAGCCAGCAGTAAAAGCCAAGCCAGAATACTTCCAAGATATTTGTCAGTAGTGAATTTAGAGCCATTACATTAGTAAGCAAAACAGAAGCAAAAACAAAGGGCGTTCTTAGAGCAAAATAAAGTTCACTCCACTGAAGCTATAATCTGAAGAATTTACGACTGAGAATTCTAACTATGTTTATTCCTATGCATGTCTAACAAATGAAATTAAAGGTCACTTCCAAATAATACACTTTGTATATCTACATCAACCAAACTATTTCATACAGCAGACTCTGGCTCCGAAACCCCAGATGAAGCACCACAGCCTTAGGGCTTCACCTTACCAACACTGGTTTCCCAAAGAAGCTCTGAGTTCTCTGCAGAACCCCAGTGGCAGGCTGAAGGAGTCAGTGTGTACAGAATTGGATCCTTCATTTCTGTGGGAAATATTTAAGAGCTTGACCATTTTACTGCATTTGGTTTAAACTGGTCAGCACTGACAGGACCACACTGCTGGGCAATGCCATTTGTTGACTGGAAGGATAAACAACAATTTTGAGGACTCTGATTGATGATGAAAACAATATTAACTAATTCTGCAAATTAGGAGTTCCCTACTAAGCAGCACAGCCCTCCACTAGCGCGATAACGATACAACACTGCCCATATATCCTCCGAGATCATTTCCAGACTCAAAACGTGTCCTAGTTACGTACAATGCAAAATGCTACTGCAGAATGTCCCACTTTGTCCATGCCACCTCCTCCTCTCACTCCTTTGGTTTCTCCACCACACCAAACACGGGCTACTTATCTTCATTCTGATGGTCTACCAGAGTGTTTCCCAATTCCCACTCCTTCCCTTTTCACTTTCAGGTTGAGTCAGTCTTTATCACACACTTCAAAATGTTTCCCAAGTGATAATTCTGCCACACCACTTCTCTGGCACAGGATAAGTACCCCAGTAAAAGCTTCAAACCCCACAGTTACCTGCCAACGATTCAGCAGGATTGACCTGCTTTGCCATCACCACTCTCTCACAGAGAGGAACACATATTTTTTGCTCTTTCCTCATGCCTACTTTTCTTTTACATCCCAATTGTCTCTGGTTTTATACTTGAATTATAATCCCCAAACAGCAAAGCCTATCTTCTCCTTACATATTTTTCAGTATTGAGCTAAATGGGTGGAGAGCATGTCCAAGCCATTGATGTGACCTGGTACTCCACTTCCCACAGGTATATCCAGCTCCACAAAAATGGACCACCAATGGATGGTCAAGCCAAATGCCTACAGTGTCGGCTGCACGGAACAAAAACCTTTTGTAAACAGTTAAGATAAAAACAGAAAAACAAAGCACCAAAACCTTCTCATCAGATTTGGTCATCCCAGATATTAATTGATATCTAGATAGGATTAAGATCCCATTTATAAAGGCCCATACCATTCTAGAATTCAAAATAAATGAATTTTGACTACAATATTTGGACACAGAAAAAGCAAATTCCTAGACTGCAACACATAAACATAGGTCCCGTCCAACATTTTCAGTTGCACAGCGTCTAAGAACAGTGACAGCTTGTTTGTCTGGGATTTCTGCTGTTGTTGTTGTCCTAAAAACTCAAGATACACTTTTTTAGTGTTTACTTGCAGCTTATTCAATGTAAGAAGGTCAAGAAATAGAAACAAAGAAGGAATAAACTGCTAGGCTTTGAAAAGATGTTCTCTTGCTAAACAGGTCCTTAGTACTCCTACGCTGACATCGCAGACTACAGTTTTTCTGTGCTATTACAAGGCTACTTGTGTTTTTAAAAAAAAAAAAAAAAAAAAAAATCAGATTTTACATACATGCTCATGACTTGCAAAATTCTAGGAATAATTCTCAAGGGGCTTTCACTAAGATGCTTTATAAATTCTGATGACAGACAGAACAGAGTAAGGCTTCATCTCTTGAAGTCCTGTCCTGATTTGTTTGGAGGCTTGGTGTCATTGATCAGCATGTCAATGTCTCTTGCAATCTGCTTTCCAGTTCATGTCTGAGTGAACCCCTCAGGTTTAAAACCTTAAATGATTTAAGGTCTGTGATACATAACCTTACGAACAAATTGGGAAAATCTGTAGCTTTACACATTAAACTGCAGCAGAAATGATTTAAAGCCTTATAAAAAGGTATTTTACTTACCTGTGCTAATATTATTCTAACACACTTGGCACTGACTATGTAAAGCAGGTATTTTAAAGGTACAGGCAGCACGCTGCACGGGAACAAATTAAGACAGTTCCACTTCGGTCAAATTGGGCCAGTTTACCAGTGTCTAATACACTCACTGTAATTTAAAAAAAATGCACCATGAATCCCTACAGAGCAATTTTTCCACGGTAAAACCTCCTGGAGTAACACTCCCTTGTAGTTGAGCTCAGCTCACCAAGTGAGCCTGTTCCCCTGGCACACCTCTACCCTGAAGAAGAAGAAACAACCCCCCAAAAAAGAGAGAGAATAGCAAAATAAAAATGCTATCGAGACATAAGTGGGGTAAAAAGGCACAAGATTTACTCATTCTTAAACATGCTTATGTAGCTCATTCCTTGAAAACAAATTACAGACATCAAAGGAAGAAAGCAATCTCTCATCCCCTTGATGAGTGAGGGTCAGAAGGACTTCTGCAGGTTACAAACGCAAATCTAACACACATAGCAAAGGAAAACAGATGCTCGAGCATGGACTTGTTCTGCACGATGGGACTTCTCCCCAAATATTGAGGCTGCAAAGCCTTCACCACAAGGCTCTTAGCACCACATCCCATTCTGGTTAAACTCAATGACAAAAGCCCTGCTAATCTCAAGGGGACAAGGCTTTGGCCCTCTATAAACAGTGTACCCTTTGCTTTGGCCCTCTGTAAACAGCGTACCCTTTCTGATGGAATGAGGTGTCATGTTTAAATAATTATTCCCTATCAGCTGCTTTTTGAGGGCCTCTTGAAATGCCCTGGCGTAGCTGCTCTCACCCTGGGCACGTCAGAGATGCAGGGAAAGAGGCTCAATGACAGGACAAAGCCAGCCCAGCAGCCACATGGGACACCCTCTACGGGCCTCCACGTGAACGTGGCACATACATCATACATGCAGGATAGGACCGATGGGGCCTTAAGGGTCCATTTAGTGTCACTGGGAGTTACACGCATAAACGAAGAGAGATAAACAGTCCCTAAAGCAGGATGGTTGGAATAAATCTCAGTATTTTTCCACTGGTCCTGAAAAATGGAAGAGCTGACACCACTTTTTGTAGGCTGGGGCGTGGTTTCCACCCAGGCTACCACAGCCTTCCCAGCTCTGCGCCTCTCTTCTCTCCTAGCTCCAGCATCAGACCTTCCTCCCCACATGCCCTGCCCAGGCGCTCAGAGCTATCTCAGCACATGAAAGCGTCTGACTCTAAATACAAGGGGCTTAAAAAACTCAAATCTCACCACAGCAGGATTTGCCCACATCTCCCGGCAAATCTGCACTGTTTGACCTAACATCCTTTCACGGAAGCTCCTTTACATCACCAAGATCGCATGACAAACTGCGTCTCTCATTTCCCCTCCTGATAAAAGTAAGCAAAAGGCAGCAAAGAGAGCAGGACAGGAACGCACATCATTTTAACTTCTGCAAAGCCGAGGGGTTTGCAGAAATGTCTCCTCAAAAAGGTGCAGGTCTCTTCAGCTCCTTCCGTTCTTCTACACACGCCTGTGCTTCAAACATCCCAGTTTGCGTTTACTTTGTGCAACTTCTACCTTGGTGTGCTCTTTGGCGCTGACACCACCATCAACCTTCCCCTCTCACAGCTAGCCATCGGCTGCAAAACTAATCACTTCAGCGTGGTGCTGCTCTTGCCTTTCACGCCCTGGCCTGATCCAGAGTCTCAGAAGTCAGGAAATGTGGTTTGACTCAGTGGTGGCTGGATGAGGCCCTGCTGCAGACCAGCAGTTCAGCATGATTGCTGATGACACCTGGAGCGCTGGTGGCAAGCATGGCTTAGCTGAGATGTGGCACTTGCCACTGTGGATTTGGAAAGGGGTAGGATCCAGCCCTGAGGGCCACATCATAATTTGGGAACATGCAGACACGCTTCCCCTGGTGTCAGCAGGAGATCCATGTGGCTGGGGTTGCACCACCCTCCAGTAATCACACATTGAGGGAAAGCCTTGCCCACAGCTCAAGTGAGGTCCCTGGGGACAGAGGAAGAGGAGGAGGAGGGGCAGGAGCATCCCAGAGCAACAGCAACCCCGGGGACAGCAGCTGCTGCCCTCCCACCCCGGTGATGCGGAGCAAGGTGGGGTCTCCAGTGGCTGCTGCGCATCCCACCCCAAGAACAGCCTCTGCCAGGTGGGATGCCCCAGGACCTGGCACACGGCTCCCCTGGATGACACCCCCGAGCCAGCTTGCACCGCAGGCTACCCTGGGTGGCAGCGAGGTGCCTGGGGAGTAGCACCTGCACCCTACAACCCTGCCCCGAGGGAGCTGTGCTGGGGCTGTACTCCCCACACACACACTGAGCACGAGCTTTTCTCTACCTGGCTTTCTTCCCTTGGTATCTGTTTAAAAATGTAAAAGACAAAGTCAGACAGCTGCCCGTTGAGCACCGGTGCAGGAGTTTGAAAAGGGCCAACTTAATTTCCCACCTATATAAAAAAAATCACTTTGCTCGGAAGGAAACTGGATACCTGCTCTCGCTTCCTATGGGTGTTC
>JANIJG010010478.1:10000-12500 GCA_024611175.1 Megaceryle torquata
TTGTGTGTGTCCACCAATAAAATGTCTCTGCACAAAGCCACACCTGAAAGGCAGAGCAGAGATACAGACCTGACCTGAACAACAGCACTGTGGGTAGCACAAGTCCTACCCCCCTTCTCCATTTAGAATCATTAAGGTTGGAAACCACCTTCAAGACCATCAAGTCCAACTGTCTACTAAACATTATCATGACCACTAAAGCATGGCCTCAAGTGCCACATCCAGGCACTTTTGGAACTGGATGGTGACTCCACCCCCTCCCTGGGCAGCCTGTTCCAAGGCCTCACCTCTCTCTCAGCAAAGAGATTTTCCCCCAGTATCCAACCTAAACCTCCCCTGGTGCAACTTCAGCCCATTTCTTCTCATCCTGTCACTGGTCACCTGGGAGAAGAGACCAACACCCACCTCAGCCCAACCTCCCTTCAGGGAGTTGTAGAGAGCAACCAGGTCTCCTCTCAGCCTCCTCTTCTCCAGACTAAACAGCCCCAGGTCACTCAGCCGTTCCTCATCAGATGCGTTCTCCAGACCCGTCACCAGCTCCATTGCCCTTCTCTAAACAGGCCCCAGCACCTCGATGTCTTTTTCATCCTGTGGTGCCCAAAACTTCCCCCAGTACTCAAGCTGCAGCCTCACCAGTGCCCAGTACAGGGGCACGATCACTGCCCTGCTCCTGCTGGACGCACTGGTTTTGCTCCAGGCCATTTGATGATAGGTTCAATCCCAATCCATCCGCTCCTGAACAAAAGCGGCCAAACTTGTCATGTCCCCACACAAAACCACTTTGTCAGAGAGCTGCCAGCCATGAACCACCGTCGTCCAAATTTACTCTGCTTAAAGCAGACAAAACTCTTCTGAAGTGAGCTACATCTACACGCGCAGGGTGCAGATGCAGACCAAAGATGACCTCGGAACAACCAGTAAAAAGCTACAAAGCAAACATAAGCACAGAAAGCATGCCCGTCACAGATAGACGATAAACACTGCCATATCAACACTGACGAAGGCCACAATTATCTTCTCCCACCATCCAGATGTTACAAAGGAACACGACAGCTGTGTGCAGGCGGCAGTGCCAGCAGAAGGGCAGTGCAGGGGGCCCATCTTGCCTCTCCCACTTAAAATAGATGGTGAAATAGGTTGAAAGCAACCTTTTTGCTAGCAGCTACATAAAGATTTAGGGTAGGGCAGTCATACAAAAGCAACTCAGCCCTGACACCAAATATTCAGTGATCCAGTTCTTCAGCCACCTAACAGAAAACAGTTACCTGAAACTCCTAAATAAACAACCTTAAGACTCAAAACCTTAGAGTCCTCCTAAGGTCTGCAGGACTAGTTCAATTCAGTTCGCCCCTGGGCTGGTATGACAATACAATTGCAATACCTTTTGCAATTACTGGCAAAGAATTCAAAGGTTTGCAGAACCAAGCCTGCTGTCTATTAGCTAAAAATATTTCAAGTTGTTCTTTACTTGTGCTCGTTTAGAGAACGGTGTCACCTGCAGGATTTTGGTATAGAACAGTAAGGGGAAGACGAAAACCTGCAATTCTGATCCAGGGGCATCTCAGAAGCACCTCTGTTGGGAGTAGCTATGTGCCAACTGACAACAGGCGGGTTTACGGTACATCTAGTTCCACAGAAGTGCCTCAAATGATAAGCATAATTTAAGTTGGTAGCAATTAAAAAAAATTAAATAAATCTGAAAACCCACCAGGATACAATAGCATGGTCGGGTGTTAAGGGTGTCCTCTTGCAGCCTAATTGTTGTCGCGGAACGACTACCAACTGATACACAAGTCAACTCTACTTTTACTGAAACAATCCTCAATTCACAGTTTTAAGGAGAAGAAAATATAAAATACTTAAGAAATGAGAGCTTTGGAAAATGCATTTTTCATTCCTAACTATCTTGTTAGCGCATCAAATTACAAAACACCATCTGAGGCAGTTTCCACCACATCACATAAGAGGACATTTCATAAGTGAGACTGCTCTCATCACAGTCTAGTAGGGAAAGAAAGAAAGAGGGAGTTTGTTTATAGATTCTTTCTTGTTTGTTTTACATTTTCCACATAGAAAAAAATTCCAATAACCCACAAAAAGATGTAGGTCAAATGTTCTCATCTCAAATCTTCCTTGATAAGCAGCGATTTAAGAAGTATATATAAAAAAAAATGTGTTATTCTCTCTCAGCTCATAGGAAAAAAATGTTTCAGAAATAGCACATAAAAAAATATTCAATGTCACTAAAACTGGAATAGAAAATGTTTTATAGATTAACAAACATTGTAATGAATTTGCACAACCTTAACTGACTGTATACATAGCATAATGAAATGGTCTACATCCTTTCAAAGAAAAATTAGGTATTCCAGCACATAGCTTTAGAAAAGCATTGTTCAGAAAAACCTGCATTTTTTTTCCCAGCTACCATGTAATTTGTGAGATGCATTTTTAAATGATCTGCAACTGCAGCAGGCTTCATCAGTCAGATGATACAGAT
>JANIJG010010479.1:0-54827 GCA_024611175.1 Megaceryle torquata
TAATAATTAATATTAATTATATAAATAAATATATATGTAAAGGAACATAAAGGATACATATGTTCCTATGCACAATGGTGAAAACCTTTCTGGAGAAAGTGAAATGTTTTCACCATTCTGCACATGATAAAGCACACATTTTCCCCAGAAATGGCAGTACACATCCCAAACACAGCTACCAATTCTGCAAAGTCAACATGGCAATAAGAAAATATTAATCCTACTCTCAAGTATACAGAAGGTAATGAGGGATAGAGACAAAAAAAAAAAAAAAAAGACTATGAACACTATGGTAAGAAGATCTCTTAACAGCCTATGGCCTTCAGAAGAGTGCACAAACTCTTCTCAAAGCTTTTACTATACAATGATGTAGTTAGAAAGGTTGTTGACTGATAAGCTTTTTATTTCTGAAATCAAGTAAAAAAAGTTTGAAAAGTATGAAAAAGGTAGAAAAAGTTCAAGCCACTAATGGAGAATGGCATTACAGGACAACTGGATGTGGCAGTTAATACACCTATATATAGGCTGTGATGGCCTTGACAAAAGCAAACAGTTTAAGTTGCATCTAATGAATAAAGGTGAGTCAGGGGAAGGCAAAGGGATGAGTGATATGTTGAAAGCAAAAAGACAAGAGATCTCTGCAAAGCATCCTGGAGAGCTAAAAGCAAATCCTCTGCCCTTACACAAGACAAGAGTTTTAAAAAAAAAAAAAAAAAAGTGCAATGAAGAGTACAGAACAGCCTCAGATCTCCTCCGGGCAGACATTGAAACACCAGCTATTGACTGAAATACACCTGGATGCCCAGAAGAGGCTGCAAAAGAAACCTCCGAGCAATCTCTCTTGAGTAATACTCCTGCCTTGCTACAGACAGAAGCTCTGGAGTTAATTTTCTATGCTCTGCATTATCAAAGGAGGTATGTATTTAATCAAAGGACATACAAGGGAAGAGGGAATAAAAATCTTCAGCAGCACAAGACAAAGTTACTGAAAATATCTCCAATTTACTCACAAGAAAACTCAAGTGCCGGTGACAGGAAGTCTGAATTGGAGCAAAATGCTAGCTATCCATATTAAAATCAAGAGAAGTATTGTTAAATAAAAGAAGCTACATTTACATCCACAGCTAAAAAGATGCCTCAAGACATCATCTGGAAAAACACCATGTCACTGCACGGCACGTGGCTTCCTTCTCATATCCTTTGTTCGTTTATTTGTTTCATAACTGTTTGAAGCTCTAGGGAAAAAAAAACAGAACAGTCTGTATGTATCAGTACAAAAAAAAAAATAAAAAAAATAAAAGGAGGCAGTGATTTCATGCTTCTTGGTCTATAAATTACTGCTTAAAGGGAAAAAAGTTACATGCCCAGTTCAGCTCAAAAGAATCATCCTTTCCAATTCAGATCTGTTGCAGAGTGACAGGATTCACTTTCTTTTACTGTGTTTTTAAATAAAACAGGAACATTGCATAACACCTATTTCACATAACATTAATAAAGAACACTCCCCAAGAAGTGTGGCTATTAAACTGCTACTTTTCAGGCAAAGAGTTAAAGCACATATCTGAACAATTTATGGTTTTGAGTGTGGCTTGAGTAGGAACAGCAGCTCAGTACTGAAAGCTTTCCATTCACATCATCAACTGTATTCTCTTCATAACAAGTGCATATGTAGGCAGATGGATTGTGCCTTTTCCAACAGCTGCCCCATCATTTTAAAGAGGATTTCCATAAACAGTACACATGGGTAAGTAGTGCTGGTTGACCTTCCCCTTTTCCTTCTCTCCTTCCTGGCCAGCGGACAGACCTTCCATAGAGTCCAGACCAGGATCCCTCAGACAAGAACTGCTCTTCCCTTTCAAACAGGGCTGGGGAGGAAAACAGGGCTTTTTAAGAATACATCCATTACTTAAGTAGAGAGGTGAAGAGGGCTTGACGTGACCTACCCAAATCTGGAAGCTGGGACCTGAAAGCAAGACTCTGCCATCCAAGCGAGTCAGCAACCTCAACAAGCACCAGGTAGACAACATACACCAGCATTTACCATAACCCAAACCTATCAGCCAGCTTCCACTGCAGACAGAAACTAAGGACCACTGCTCTTAACATTCTTCTGAAGTTTAGCCCTAGCGGGTTTTAAGAGGTAGCTGGCAGAAGAGTGGGTTACGTGTCTGAAGCTGTTTTCTGGAAGAAAACTCCTTGTGTGCACATAATGAGATTAGAGGATGAAGAAAACAGTCCCAACATACTACTACACTTTCCAAGAGGAAACACGCTGAACTTTGAGACAGCACGTAATTCAGGAAGAAGAGTAATAGAATGGGTATTGAAAGAATTTCCTGCCAAAGCACAAATATTATCAATATGTAAATCTTCACAGGAGGTACTTAATGCTTTTGATATTAAATACTCTGCCTATGCAAGTTCTCTCCTATTGCTCAATCCTCGTCTTCAAACACAGCATGAAGCTTTCCAGATGGAGATTATGTCAAGAATCCTCTGTCTAGGTAGTGTTTCTCAAGTGCATCCAAGTTTCAAGAATTTCATCACAAGGTCACTTAGGAAGTTCTCTGGGTTGTCAATAAAGCCACTTTTAAGTCCAGAAAGGTTGCAGAAGCACTCACCTAAACACTTGTTATTTGTTGAACCACAGTTCTTTTCACTGCTGTCCTACTTTGTCAACAGTAACACCCATCTCTATCATTCACAAATATAACTATCTCTTGTCAGTAATTCCAGTTTCTTCTGCCATAGATACTCAGAGAAAAATTCATCTACTTGTACAATAAATGTCTTGGCCCTGAACTTGGTCAGTACACCACTAATTCTGAAATACCTTTAAATCAAATGTTGTATTCTTATCGACTTTTCTTCTGAGTCCAATACAAGCTTTCCAGAGTTTCTTAGACGTGCAAAAAAGTCTTTTGGAAGCCTCTGCCCACTTCACCTGTTCCCTCTGCTGTACTTCAAAAAAAAAAAGTTCAGTCGAAAAACTCAGCTTCACCAGGGTCTGTCTTAACTTCAAATCCACATACCATCCAACCAGATCATCATCTTTCAAGGTATTTATAGCCAGACAAATAACTGTCTAAGAAGATACATCTTCGGTCTTCTTTCATTTTAATTAAGTAAATAACTTAACCTACACACACACAGACCCATCCCCTTTGTTCCACTGGTTTTCATCCCACTCTTTCCGTTTGTCCCCTGCCAAAATAATCTGGATTCCACTTTGATGCCACTGGCCTTGGATTAGATTGTAAACCCTTGTTGGAAGGGCTTGTACCTTACTACAGATAGTGAAGCATGCAAGCTGATCTACAGCACTGATCCCAATAGGAACCTTCAAGCACTACTGAAATACAATACAACCTGAATCTATGGCAAATGTACAAATCTACACTGGAAGCTACTTGCAAAAAACACACTTTAGTGAAGTTTCCTCAAATATAGAGCACAGTTTCTTGACACTGCAGACACCACTTTAGCCACCTGCTTGTCATGTCTTTTTTTTTTTTTTTTTTTTTTTTTTTGGACAGGACGTTAGCTCTTTTTTTATTAAAAAAAAACAAAGAAAAAAGAAGTCAGACACTCCAGAGTGTCTTAGGTTATCTGTATCTTATGTGAAATGTAAAGGGACAGAATAATGTTTAGATTATGTCCCCTCATACTTTTAGATTAACATGCACACATATGAGAAACAACGATACTGACAAGAAAAAACAAGTTAACAACACTACTCTCTTTACCAAAGGCATAGATATTTAATATACATACCAACAAGATGCTTATCTTCTCTCAGGAGTGAATACACTCGTGCTTTCAGTATCAGCTTGACTCAGTTACATGCTACAGCCTTGCTGCAGTTTTTTCTGGTATGATAGCAATCATCATTAAATACTGTCCCAGGCACATAAACTGTTCTCTATGTCTTGAGGTCGTATTTAAGCACAGGGGCCCATCCACACATAAAACTAGTTGGCAGGACTGGAATCTTGTCATTGTCTCAACTGACTGCTAGAAAAGTATGAATCAGCTTTCAGCAATTTAATTTTTTTTTTTTTTTTTTTTTTTTTTAGGGAGAAGGGAGGGACAATGAAAGAAAGAGAGGATCACTGAACCTGAAAAGCTGAAATGTTGTGATACATCAGAGATTAACCCAGTTGCATGAAATCTCCCTGACCTCCACATCATTTTACAGGGTTGGGCCTCATCCAGGACTCTTCCCCTCCCTGCCACTCCCCCCCCCACCATGGTAGCTCTGACTGGTGCTGTCATTTCCAGAATTCCTGTAAATGATTGCTTCCTACAAGACTTAGTATTTCCAGTTCTAAATGAACCACACAAAGTAATCTTGTAAAAGCTTTGTACCTGAGTTTAGAAACAAAGCCAAGCAACCTGTACAGCCAAGAGAGCTGCGCAGAAACTCACCTCTGAAAACTTCGAATTAAGTTTGCAGTTAAAAATATAACCTATTTGATTCCATTTTTGCTCTTTTTCCTGCCAGAGATTGGATGACTTCTAGATATTCAGACACAGACATCACAAGAAAGATTAAGCAGTACATAGAAAAGTTTGGCCTAAATTCATACGTCTGTGATAAACCAAATAGAATAGAAGTTTTAAACAGACAGCTATGCTTTAGGTGTCAAACATTTCTTGACGTCTGTGGCAGTTGGCAGCTGCAAACATCCGACTGAAAGCCCCATCTGCTGCTTCACAGCTTCCAGTCGAGGATGTTTACAGTCGCTCACTGTCAACAGCAATACACATTCCTCAGCTGTTTACTTTATATTACTAACATGCAGAGGCCTCCAAGCAGGTTAGTTAAGATCGCTACAAGTTCTGATCCTGTGTTGCTACCCACAGATGTACATGGGACTATTTCATTTGTAAATACTTAGAAAAACAAAGCACAGCTTCCAGAAGAGCATTTGCAAACAGACAGGCATATTTTCTGTCCGAGCATTACACTTCTAGAATTATGTTGCCTATTTTACCTCCGGTTAAGAATTAAAATGAAGGCACATGAAAAGAGCAACTTGCTTCCATTGTTGCCTTTGTTTTGTTCTCCAAGAAACTTGAGCAATTCTGTCATGTTCCTTACAAGAACTACACTACTCCACAACTAAGTTCACTTATCAGCCCAGTGAATAAAGAAAGCAACTGGCACAAAAACAGAACCAAACCCATTCTAAGGGTATTGCACTAGAGTGTCTGGGATGGCTTCCTTCTCCACAGAAAAGTGAATGTGAGGCAATTCTGTGATATTAGAAGTTAGTTTATGTAACATTTGCTTCCAAATAAAACCATGGAAAAAAAAACCACTCAGCCCACAGGGGACTTAGCTCTGCAAAGACTTCAATAAAGTTCAAACCTGTTAGAAGATTTCCACAAATTATCTGAGCTAATCAGTTGCTGCTACACTTCATGTAGTTGGCAGAATGGTATTTCTCACCAAATGAAAAAGCCAAAAAGATTTGGCATAATAATGTCCCAGTCGTACAGTTCTGCTGTTTGTTTTTCATTCTATCTCCTGTTTCCTTATTAAGTTAATGATGGGGAAAATTAAAGATTAATCACTCAACTATTTTTCTGAAGTCATACGAAACCGCAGCAGGCAAGCAGAGTAATTATATCACTCTAATTAGAAGGTGTTTTTTCCTTGAAACTTTCTTGCCCCCAAATGAAATTACCACACTGTAAACTGAGTCGGTTATGAAGCGACTGTAGCTGGAACGCAGAAGCCTGCAGCATATTTACTTAAACTGATAAGTGTGAAGGATCTCTATAAATCACTTTCAAAACTCAGGGTTATATTTTCTATACTAAGGTTAAGAAAATTAATCTTTCAGGCAGCAGGTGAAAACAAGCAGAATTATGTTGGGGCCTTTCCCTTTATTCAATACCAACTTTGAGCTATTAAAGCTTCCTAGGGAACCACATTTTCTCAATGGGTCAAGTCACTGAGGAAACAAAGCAAACTTTATCAGTGCTGCATAACTCTACATTCCAGGAATTCCTAGCACTTGGCATCTATATACCACACCAGAGACATGGGATCCACTCACCCTCTGGTCATCAGACCTACCACGACAAGTTAAGAAACTTTCTGCAAGGTGCCCAACTAACTTCAGGAAGTTGCCCATACAAGGAGGTAATGACATCCCTCTATGAGGTCTACTGAAGGACAGAAGGGTAAGAAAATACATTTCCTATAACAATTCTTTTTTTAAAAAAAAAAAGGAAAAGAAAGAGTTCCTCTTCTGTCAAGTTCCATCTTGTTTACCACAACCCAGCTAAGTAAAACACAGTCACCTTGCGAGACAATATATATCTGGACTGTGGGGGAAAAAAAGGAAAAAAAAAAGAAAAAAGGCAACAAAAAACATTCTTAGATGCAAGTCACTGATTGCAGAATGAAAATATTCCATCTTAATTACACCTAGTCATGAAACAGAGATCAGCTTTTCATTTTACAGAATCTCAGAATGTTCAGGGCTGGAAAGGACCTCTAAAGATCATCTAGTCCAACCCCCCTGCCAGAGCAGAATCACCTAAAATAGATCACTAAAGAACAAGTCCAGGCAGCTTTTGAGACTCCAGAGATGGAGATTTCAACCATCTCCAGGCAGCCTGTTCTAGCGAGTTATCCTCTTGGTGAGTGGGTAAGTCACGGTTATATATAAATACTTCTGCACTGTAAAGGTAACTGACAGTGGTTGTGTTATCCTCACAGTGAAGAAGTACTTCCTCATGTTGAGGTTGAGCCTCCTGAAAAAGTAGGGAGACTATAAAATCCTACTACTTTTAATGAATTAGATGAAGGACATTATGTCAGCAGCAATGTGCAATTCCACTCCATGTATGGCTTCCTTTCTTCTTTTAAAAGACATCAAACAAATTATATTTGAATGAAAGTCAAGGCAAGGTCAACCTAAAACCATAAGGCATTTTATCACACGGTATGGACTGTTAGGCAAGAGAATGCCATCAGTTATCTTTACTGCTCTGGTTTTTAATTTGTACAGTACTCTTACAGAGTTTAGGCAGAAATTGTCCAAGACTCAAGTATCAGTCAACACAGCTTGAAACACTCTGATGTTGATAAGGTTTTAAACAAATATGGGTAAGAAAAAAGGAACAACATTAAGTTCTCAATGTATTCATGAATTTACAGTTGATGTCACAGAAGAAAGGGGCAAACTAGTGGTGCTTAAGCACTGTTGAGTTTATTTAATAATAAATAAATACATAAAAATTAACCAGCTTTCCTCACTCTCTTAAAATTTCCAAACCAGATGAATGGGTTACTGGTAATAAATGAAAAAACAAAACAAAACAAACCCCAAACACACACACACACAAAACCCAACCCAACAAACAAAAAGAGCAATTAAAAAACTAATCCAATTTTTTTCCATGTGCTGCTAGAATTCAAAACCAAGTCATTTACATTTTCCACCACCTTCCATAAAGATGAAGTGATATGCCAACTCAGACAGGTAAATTAGGTTTTAATCATATTAGAATAACATTGGAATACCACAAGATAAAAGTGCAAATTGAAAGCTGCATAGAAATTGAAAGAAACTTTACTCACAACAGTTGTTTCCTAACTTGCTTTGTAGTATACATTTACAAATTTGCTTCTCAAAACCCTTAAGATCATTAAATATGAGAAAAAAACCCCATTCCTTCTCTTCCTGTCACTAACAGCACAGGAAGATTAAGCACACATTACTTATATGAACTCAAGTTCACAGCTGTTATGATACCGCATGAGTATCTCCAACTGTTGCTGATGAAACCAATTCTCACAACTGCATTTGCACTCACTCTACAATGCCTGGAGAAGCAAGGTCCCCCCTGAACTGAGCAGGCAGTTGCAGACAAGCATTTCAAATAACACAGCAAATGAGATACAGAACATGCAAACGTTTGGGAACAAAATGTCAAAACTATTGGTAGAAGTATGAACAACATGCAGCACATTTTCATGAGCCTCTTCACAAGAGTCTCTCCCCAATGTCTAATCACTGATGATCCATCTAGGTGAATGAACACTATGGTGCACCTCAGTAGAACTGTAACTGGAGAAAACCCAAGAACTTTGGTTTTGGATACTGGCTGATACTACTTCGGTCCTGTTCATGAGAGATACCCACACCTCCACAGAGAATTGCATTCCTCAGCCACCAAAGACTACTCCTCAGATTTCCGGGAATCTGTATCACACACATGGACAAGTTACTGTAATTCCAGAAGTTCAGCAGTTCAGATCAGAGTTCTCATTATTAGAACTGTCTGTAAGAAGTCAGAAAGCTTTTAGCAACCATTATTAAAACTGTGTCCTTTTCTGGTATAGCCATTTAAAACTTTGAATGTGTTTGAAGTGACACATTATTCTTGAATGCAGCTGTCTCTCAATTAGAGGAGATAAAGGTTAATTGCCAAGGTAGCACCACTACTCAGAACTTATATTGAAGCAGTTAAATTTCACATAGGAGATAGGCATGATGACTTCTCTTATTTATTTTAATAAATGTACAGATTACACAACCAAAACCAGCCATACAATAAAGCTGAGATTGAGCATCACTTCAGAAAAGCAAAATACCTGGAATCCTTCTGGTTAAACTACTAAGACAGAGAAGGAATTTATTCACACAATCATTCTGGAGGAAAAGGGACAGAGAAAACCCCTTTGAAGATGGATGAATGGACATACAAGACAGAATTAAGATGATTAGGAGAAACCCAAAGAAATAGAGACACAAAGATTGAGAAGAGCATGGAAAATACACAATATAGGGAACTAAAATAAACCAATCTGTAGAAGGAGAATATGTAACAGTTCTGAAATTTCAGTTCTGAGCACAAAACAAAGGCAGAAGAAATGCAGTCAGTAGGGCTTATTAGCTGAAATATATATACTCAAAATATTGTTGATTTGCACTCCTGACCCCTTTTGAAGGTACCTGAACCAGTTCTGCATGCGACCACTTGGAAATGTGGTAAACACTTCTCTGCCAATCAACCAGCTCCAGCAACAAGTGAAGGCTGAGGGATATTAGTGCTATTTATGCTCAGCTATAGAATCCATGTTTTGTTTACTGCTCAGTATCATGAGGGCATCACTGTGATTCCCCCAAACCTTAATTACTGGCCAGAAAGGAAGGTGCAATAGGTTCAACCATCCTTTTGTATCAGGTGGCAGAAGTGGGTGACGCCCAGATGCTTCAGTGCATTACTCTACCTGTTGGTAAAGTCAAGTGCTGTTCCAGTTGCTGCTCCACTGTGGAGTGGAGCAGATGACTGGCCTGAAGGTGGGTGTAAGCATACATCACTGTGTCCATTCCCAATGCAAAACACTTAAGTTCATAGCTTTCTCTTTCAGATAAATGCAAAAACCACGTACTAGATCAAGAGAAGAATGAGAAGTGTATACTGGACAAGAGAACAGTCCCCAGTGGCAACAGCTCCTTCTCATAGTTTTCTGGGACAAGCATTTCCCCAGAAAGCCTAACATAGCAGATCCCAAGCTTAGCAAAGAACATTTACTTATATTTAACAGGGTGAATAAACCACCTACAGCACACAACTTATCCAGGCTCTTTTTCCGTATTCAAAAGGAAGGCAAAATACAGCTACAGTGGGAACAAGCCTCTGGCACAGGGTACACATTGCAAGCTGCAGGTGCTTCACATCCGAGATCCCTGCATACAGGAGCAAACTCCTGTTTGGATCGACCACAGCCATCTTCAAACACAAAACTCTGCCTCAACATCCCCCAAGAATTTCTAGGACACGTATGTACTGTATTTTGCAAAATGTCTCCTAACTCACATTTTCTTATGCCCTTTGTTTGGGACATGCAATTTGCTCTGAAGTAACATCTCTGGGGAATATATTTTGTACCCTGCTGTACTCCTAAATAAAAGCATGAAGAACTCTGATTCCTGCATTGGTCCAGTGACCCACACCTCACATGCTGCAGGCTTACCCTCATGTTTCTGATTTCAGTGTCAGGTAATGAATGCAGGAATCAGTTCTGCTTGCCCATATCCAGGACACAGCACTCAATTCCCTTGCAAATACAGGACAGGCCATTTCTGTCTTCCAATCACTCCTTCCCTTGTATGGAGCTCAAACACACAGCAGAGACACAAAGACTCTCAGAACAGCATAATCATGATGTTTGTCCATCTCCAGTAGATTAAAAAAAAAAAAACCAAAACAACAAAACCCTGCAGCCTCTGACCACATGACTATTTTTATTTAATGTGCTCCATAGTGACCTGCACAAGGGCCAGATGTTGCAGAAGAGTCTGCAAGGCTTCAGCTTACAGTTTTTTATGTATTAGGTTGTGCAGTGCATTGATTACTCTTGTCCCAAAGGTACTTGAGCATTACCAGAAATTAGTGCTAGATGCAAGAGAATTTCTGGCTACTACATCAAGGAACACATCCACTAAAAGCGTTCAGAAAGCTACTTTGTTAACAGCACCATGTGCTAAAGCAATTTAGAAAAACCCTTGTTTATTCATAGCACTATGCAAGTAAAACACAGGAGTAACATTTAAAGAACAAAACTAGAATTTCATGTGCAGCAAATGCATTAACCTCTGCACATGTACAGACCAGGGCAATACACCAACTCAAGTCCCATTCTTCATTTATTTCTAACAGCCTTCCTTTTCCCTGGGTTTAACTAGGCTTATGCTATGATGGAACAAAATGAGGCCAAACATAAACTTCTAGATAGTTAAACACTTGCTCGTTCCCACAGTTTGTAATTAAATACTCTCACTTGTCAGATAAAATGCTGACATCATAATGACAGGGCCATGAACCTGAATCCTGTTAATGATAATACTTCCAAATTTCTTTCAACATGCCTTCTCATCAGCATGAAAAGGTCTTTCCTCTCAGCTTTCCAGAAGCAGGAGTTGCAAGAGACTAAAATGCACATGGGGGAAAAATAATAATAATAATAAAATCTATCAACAGAAAAAGAGATACAATTCAGTCCTATAAAGTGATGAGAAAGCACTAGACTGACTACAGAGCCACATGTCAAAGAGCAGGAACAGGAAGCAGGTAGGAAGAAGGCACAAAGAAGAAACCCTACTGCTAACTTGAGGCACTGGGAACTTAAAATTATCCTCCTTCACCCCAAAATTTCCATTATAAGTCACAAAGAGCTGCTCTAGGTTCTACCCCCACACAGACTCTACAGATGCAAACAAGTGGTGTAACCACATATTGCTCCCGATCAGCAGAAATAATTGTCCAAATGTTACAGAAAAGGAAGAGAAAAGGGGACAGGAGAACACCTATGAAATGGTTTCCTATCAATTAAAATCCTCAGTGGATAAATATAGCTTTCATAGTCAGATACAAATTAGAGCTATTAGAATGTATCTTGACAGCTCCAAGAACAGCTCTCAGTTGCTTAGACTCATAGAAAGTTTATAATCAACTTGCCACGAAAGCTTTAATTTTGAACATGTGCCATTGAAGGAAAAAAGAAAAAAAAAAAAAAAACCACACAAAAAACCCCACACAACAAACACTGAAGCAAGACCAGACTTTAGTTTTCAAATGCATTAATAACTAATCCCCTTGGGATTATGTCAAGCTTGTCACATTAGGGTTGCTTGGGCTCACCTTGACTGGCGAGTATGTTAAAATGCAACTAAACCCGTCTCCATTTGCACTCCAAATCATGCTTCTTTTAAATTTCAAATGGTTACAGAGGAAAGGCATCCATTGGACTAATGCTGATCTAGACCATACTACCATCCTGCTTTATTCAACATTAAGTGCTGCAGCAAAAATACTCCTAGAGAATAATCTATAACTACTTTTCTACACACATTAATTAAAAAGAGAAGGGGGAACTTGTCTTTGTACTTGCTGTGGTAGGTTCTGTTGTTATAAAAGGTACATTTATGCAGTACAAGCCCTTGGTGCAGAGGCATATTTCTATATACAAACAGTTGGATGAACAAACCAGAGTTGAGAATGAGCTTTTCCTGTTTCTGTTAATTTATGGCCCAATGTTACATTCCTTTCATGCAATGCCATAATCTTCAGTGAATGGCTTCACATTATCCTCCTTAGAGTAATCTAGGAATGCAGATACAAAGAACATCAACCGTCACTTTCATAACACTTTCCTCCTAACCCTCAAGGGTTTAGGTGCCTGATAGAATTTTAGATAGAAATAAAACTTTGAAGAGCCTACTCAGCAATTCTGCTACCAGCTACTACTGCTACTACCCTTCAAGCACACAACTTTCCACCAGTGGGTAGGTGTGCCAACATTGAAGTCTTCACAACATTGTTTGAACCAGAACCACAACTCCAAACCTCCACACGGTTCTCAAATCCCCTGGTCACCCTGTCACACCTCAGCCACCAAAACACAGGCACATGCTCTTCAAAGTGCAATTTCCAGATCTGTCTTTTATCCCAACAATAAAATCAGGAGTTTGAGAATGGACCGGCTGCACCAGAAAACCTTTCGTACAATACAAACACTAGGACAAGAACTGTTCAGGTTTAAACCCCCCTAGGTCTGTCTCAGGCCATAAACCAAAACTTGTCTTTCATTATCCTAGCTGAATGACTATGCACTTGTGGTGATGCCATCCATGCTTTCTCCAGCAATTTCTACAGGAGAGGCTCAGCCGAGAAGCTCCTGTCACACAGGAGAACACCACATTCAAACCACTCCTCCAAATCAGAAAGATGACCCAAAGAAAAGCCTTTGGGAAAGGGGACCCCACTCAGGTTTCTCACTCCAGGACAGCATTTGCAACAGCAAATAATTTGAATGGATCGACACCTTCAGCCAGCTAAACCCAAGACCTAAGCCTCTATAAAAGCTGACCTGCACAGCAGATCTCTCTCTACACGTCCTGCGGGTTAGCTAAGGCACTCTATTCATTGTCATCTAAGGTGGCTGGATAACACCTCACATGGCCTTTCCCTGCAGGTCATACAGATGGGGCAGGTGCCAACTTTCAAGTACTGGGCATCAGAGCAGCTGCAGGTCAGGCATCAGCAGCTCCAGTCCGTAAGCTACCTAGTTTTTTTTTTTTTTCCTCCTTCTGTCAACTGTACAAAAAGTACAGACATGTTGCTGGCATATTTATCTTCACTCAGCTTTCTAAAGATTCAGTGAAATGAATCACATGCAGCACTTGTATCTATTGTACTAAAATAAACAAAACTCAACCACAGGATCTCTTTTTAGTATTCCGGGCACTTGCCCATTGGTGGAGGCAGCCCTGATGAAACCTCTCCCTCAGATGACATCTCCCCCCTCCCTGGGGTTTAACAGCTAACCCCACAAAGCAGCAGGGCAGTTACTTGGCTGCAAACACAGCTTGAATGTTACACCTGACTTGAGGGTTAGAGAAGGGGATTCCAGCTACAAAAGCAGCATTGAGAGAAGAGCTTAGAGAAGTACAGGAGCACTGCCAGCGCTCTAACTTTATAAGTAGGTTTATAATTAAGAGTAAGAGCTATTAATTAGTTTTCAATGGTAATGCTAAAGAGCTAATGATCTATTAGGAATCACAGACACTGCATTTAACATTTAGTATTTCCCTCACTTCTCACAAAAAACCACAGAATTTCAACACAACGCTAGGTCTTAGCACATGAAAAATAACTGCCGGTGATATTAACCTCACTGGAAAACCTATCCTTCAGAACGGGAACATGGTGGAAAATAATCTTTACCCAGATCTTTTGATAGCCAGCCTCACAAGTATCATTTCCACTCTTGGTGTCTATATAGAGTTCTGGTTACAACAAAGCTACGGACAACTGCCATAAAACAGGTAGTATGTGTTTTGACACTTGTGTATTACCGTTGACTTTAAAAGGCAAGATTAGTGTTTGGTTTTTTGTCTGTTTGTTTTTTGTTTGTTTGTTTTTTGTTGTTGCGTGCAGGATTTGCTTTGTTTTTTTTCAGGGGATACCTTCTGCAATCATCCTGTTTAAACTCAGAGTTTAGAAGTACTTAAAAGAATCAAAGCAAAGCAAGCCATCGTGCTTTGACTCTCATACACAGAGTAACCTTCAAGGTTACCTTGCCCTATGTGCGGCCTCAGGAAGGAGAAAAACACAGTTTCGGCAAAGGAATTTCTTGCCTGGCTGGAGGCCACACCCGCCACAACAACTGATGGCAGGAAAGCATTTGGATTCACAACTCTACCCGAAGCACCCAGCCGGAGGCGAAGCAAAACTTTCTCATTTTCGGAGAAGAAAAGAAACTCTTGCTCAATAAGTAGCAATTATGCTGAAGAATTTATATGCTGAGCACGGCTGAAGGTACGAACACCAGATCAGTCAACCATAGCTTTAGCGCTTTGAGTATGATTAACAGAATGAACTTTCAAAGGTCAATTAAATGTCAACACATTTTAAAGAGATATTCTTCTTAAGTTGGGGCGATGTGTAACAGTACCTTCCAAAGCTGCTGTGCCACTTTCATCTTTAAATTCTAGCCATCCCATGCTTACATGTGCAGATATAAAAATGATAACCGATTAAAATAACGGCTATTTACATTCCTGGCTTTTCTATCACTGAGCTGTCTTTCTCACTTGTGTCTAAGCAAGCACGTGGATAAACTCTTCTCTCTCTCCCCAAAATTTCATTTCAGCTGTTCAGGGTGTGAGTGAAAAGAGAAGAAAAAAAAGCAAGAACAGTTTGAAAGTCTAATAATTTACTACATGAAAATGAGAAGAGGCTTTTGAAATGCAACTGAGCTATGTAAATCTGGAGGGGGGGGCAGGACTATAATAGAATTAATTTTGAACACATTAATTATTATTTTAGTCAGCCCAGTAATATATCTTTTCACTTCTAAACACTTCTGGAAATCCAGATTTCTGGTAAGTAGCTCAAGACATCTCAAAACTAATACTGTAAAGCTGATCACTCAGTCAATACAGATCCATTTAAATCACCTCTCAAACTGGATGCTCAAATGGTTAGTATAAGAAAAAATTAGAAAGTCACCATCTCAGTACAAAATGAAAGGATCAAAATCCTCACTAAGGCCTTACTCACAACACTACTACAATAATTTTGACATGAGCAATATTTACTCAAGAGCAGCGCTAAAAAATAATTTGAGAGTTGAGAAAACCGGTAGAGTGGGAATCTGTGCAGATGCAAGAAGAAAACGGGCTGGAGAGTCCCAGCACGATTCCACAGGTAGATTTATAACTTAACAGTTTTAGGAAGGTGTCCATTGCAGCACCGGAGTACAGTCCCCGCCGGGTTTCGCGCCGGGGTGCCCCCGGGGAGCGGCACGACGGCGGTTCTCCCACGGACAGGGGCCAGGGCAGCCAATGCTCAAAGTTTCTAAAAAGTTCCCATGGCTGGGGAACACCTAACCCCAGCCGGCTAGCTCCCCCGGGCTGTCCGGGCACGGGCGCCCGCCCAGCCGCTGTCAGAGCTCCGTCCCCCCGGCCCACCCTGCCGGGTCCTGCGACACCGGCCGGAGCCCGCTTTGCCCACGGGAGCCGTCGGGCAGCGGCGGGCGGAGCGAGCAGCCCAGCCCTGGTCCCGCAGGTGCCCCGGCCCGCCCGCGCTCTCCCGGCCACACGCGAGCATCCAGCCCCGGGGCCCGCCGGCCACCGCGCCCGCTCCTTACCTGGCAGGATCCCGCCGGGCCGCGGCGCCGCACCCAACTTTCCCACTCCGGGCGAAACTTGCGGCAGGCAGTGGGCCCGCTCTCGGCCACCGCCTCCAGCCCGTCCCGTGGGGCGGGGGCCGGGCCCAGCCCCCCTCCCGGCCCTGCCACAGGGGCGGGGAAAGGGGGCGGGGGGAGGCGAGCCGCCCCCAGGCGCCACCGCGTCCGGGGCGGGCAGGGCCGGGCATTGTCCGCCCCCGGAGAGCCCTTCCCGGCGGGGGAGGGGGCGCAGGCTCCGCCTCCCCTCGCCATGTTCTTTGTTTCTCCGGCTTTCCCGGGCCGTTCCCCCTGACGACCACGGGCCCCGCGGCGCCGCCTCAGCCCCCGCGGGTCCCCTCATCCCGCCGCGGCGGGGCCGGAGAAGCGGGGCCGCCCCGGGCCGCAGGTGAGCGACCGGCCGCCCTCGCCCGGCGCCCTCGCACCGCCCTCCCCGCCGGAGGGGATCCCGTCCCGCTCCGCCAATTAGCTCAGGGGGAAAGGGGCAGCCCCGGCCAATGAGGCGCCGGGGAGCTCGGAGAGTCCCCCGGGGTGAGCCAATGGGGCGGGGAGCTGCCGGCAGGCCCGCCTCCCCGCTGCGCGGCGCGCACTCCTGCGGCAGCCGGCGGCGGGGTCAGGGCTGCAGAGGGCCCGGCTCCGAGACCCGGCGACGTGAGAGGAGGCGTCGGCAGCTCACAAAGCTTCGGCGTGCGGAGGGTGGAAGGAGCAGGGGCCTGCCGCGGCAGGTCCCTGCCAGGCTCCGCTGCTCCGCGCCGCGGCTTGGCCGATGTCTAAAGGGCTCCTCCAAAAATCAGAGTTATCTTCCGTAATTGGCCATGACCCTCCTCATAAACTGTTTCAAATGTGAGGAAAACCTGTTCTAAGGCTCTTCCCCAGGGGAAGAGGTTTCTTTTGGCATCGCATCTCACTTTTGCCGTGGGCTGAGAGCAGGGACGGGCGCTGCTGCTCGGCTGGTGGCTGGCGAGTAGCGGGTGGCGAGTGACTCCGCCGCCAGTGAGAGCCGGTGCGGGCCCACGGAACTCCCCTCGCAGGCTCCATTGGCAGGCTGGGCTTGCCCAGTCTGCCAGGAGGACGAGCTGAGCGTTACCGGTTTACGCTTAAAATAGCTTGGTAAACGTATGAAGTTCCATCGTATATTGAAGATGTGCAGGTTATGTTTATCCCTGTAATACCTGCGAGAGAAAGCTATCAGACTCTGCTGAATGAAGTGTTCTTTGGGATAGAAAAAATGCTGTGTCTACTTCTGTCATGGGCGTGTTTCTCACGAACGCCGTTAAGTCAATGATGTCCTTGTAGTGATTAAAAGAGAAGCCATTCTCAGGGGGGTGTGTTGGGGTTTGTTGGTTTGTTTTTTTTTTAATTCAGATAACTTCCTCATCAAATCCATTGCTCAAAGACAGAGCAACTGTGCAATACTCAACTTTCACTGCTGTACTGAGATGAAAAAGTGTTGATACATTTTCTCCAGAGGACATCAGAACTACAGACAAGGTCACGGGCCTAGTGCACACACACAGGCTGCTGGACAATGCCTGGGGTTGATTGTATTGTAAGAGAAGCTGAACAGAAGGGAGGGAGGAGATTGAGCAAGACATTTGGAAAGGAGAGGTAGCTGCCCTACATGGCATCTGATTTGCAGCAGAGCTGCTGCGTGGGAGGGCAGGAGAATGAAAAAGCACGGTCATTTTAGTTTTTAATGAAGGACAAACATTGCAACATCAAGGGCAAAACCAGTGATGTCTTGTTGCTCCTTTTGATCCAAACTCAAGAAATGTGGCTCAAATCCCTTTTGAACCATAGTTATGGCCTTACAGATTATCTCCATTAGAAAATCAAGTCAAGGGTAGAGTTGTGAGTGGCACTGACAAACTTCTGCTTCCTTTTAGAAGAATATATCTTCTTTAATATTTATTTAGTAGTTCCAGCTTTCTTCCAGTCTATTTCTTCCAGTCTACCAGAAAGAATGAGTCTTCAAGTTTCTGTCAGGCTGGCATCGTCCACCCTTCCCTTGCAGCTGTGGCTGCTCATCTCCAGCTCTTTCCAGTCACAAACAAGCAATACGTTTTGGCTATGTTCCGTTTCTGAGTAGCACAGCCTAAATCAATCTAAACTATCTAAACTTTTGGGTGACATTAATAATATGATGCCATTTTTCTTACTCAAAACACGTTTGTACTAAAAGAATTACAAAGTTAGGCACTCCTCCAAGCAATGCATTTCAGTAGTACAAAATGTTTTTCTGCATAGTCCATCTTTCAGAACAGCTCTTGGGTTTACAACATCTAGCACTAGAGGATTGGATGGGGGGTGGCTGATAGATACAAACATAATGAACCTGCTTAATGAATAATACTAAGATTGGGCAGTTCTACCACTTCATTTCTGATTGAAACAGCAATTCAGAAAAATAACCTGTTCCAAAATTTGGGTCTTTGCCTGCATCGAAATGATGGGTTTGCATCCGCAGGAGTTGTAATATATGTATTTATATATATCTAACATTCGGGCAAGAGGAGTTAGATCTTTAGCCTCCACTATTGTCTTTAGTGCTGGGATGCAGCCATGGGTTTCTGTGAAAGCACAGCAGACAGCTATTTAAAGTGACCTTGCTGGTAAAGAGCACAGCAGCGGATGTCCAGTGTGGTACATCTACCATGCACATAGTGAGTTACAGTTAGGGAGCGGTATGTAGTGTTTAACCTTCAAGAGAGATGATCATAGTAACTGGAATTGTCTTGCATTTTTGCTGCTCCAGACTTCAAAGTAAAATTAACATGGTTCAGAAAGTACTATTTTGCAATTTAATCAAAAGTGACTTTTAAACTTCAGATCTCAACTATAACAAAATGCTTCTCTTAACAGATATGGTTTAATTTGGTGCCTCACAGGGATGCCCATAATATCCTCAGTATTGCCACTGACCCTGTTCTTTCTCCATAATTATTAATACCATGGTTTACTTCCATACCACATAGCAAAAGAAGTATATGCTAAGAAAAAAAAAAAAAAAGTGTTCTCTAATAAAATGACTGGATATGATGTTTTGACCATGATATTCTTGCTACCATTGGTGAGCTTGGTTGTGTAGTGCAACAGTCTTCTCAAAGTGTAGAACCAAAGTTCAGATCTGCCCTGAGCTTCAGTTGTTCAACAGATCTCTCATTAATAAGTTATGTACTTGTCTATTGCTCTTTTTAAAATGGATTTCCACAAATAGTTCACTTTAGATCACATTGTTGTGCCTGGCATATCACTTGGCCTGGGGACATCAGGAGAGGAGGCTGCCATCCCACTGGTACCAAACACAAACTCACTGTCCTTAGGTATGGAAGGATGCTGTGTCTGGTGGTAAAGTTCAGACAACAGCTCAGTGGTCAAGGTTACTTTATATACATACCATAATAAATACCATCAACAGAGATGAACACAGGACTAATCACCAGAAAGATAAATCCATCAAGTCTACCCACCTCCTGACTCACTGCCGAGCCCAGCTAAGTGGTCTTGATGGAGCACAGGACTGCTTAGTTCTTGCTGATCTGTACTGTAAAGAAGTATTTATGAGTTTAATTAGGATTGCTCTGGCACTGAGGATATTTTGCAAGAAGACTCAGCCTGCTGCTGCCCATGTGTTGAACCAACACCAGCTCTGAACCACAGGGTCTCTAGACATTGCTGAGATGGAACAGTGACACCATATTCTTTAGTACTATATACTAATACAATCTAATTTAACGTTAACCTTCGTTTCCTGCTCCCTTCCCCAGAAAAGCAGGATTACAGGTACCTGGTTGGTACAAACGTGACCTACCTCCCAGCTCTTGTGTCAGTATGACCCTCTCCCACTTCTAAGGGCAGTTTGAGTGAGGGCAGTGCAGCCTGAGGGTCATTTCCCTGCAAGGACTGTGTAGTTCCAGGCTGCCTTAGTTTTTACAGTGGCATTCTCAACTAGTGGACCATTTGGGGGAAAAATAAACAGGTAGGGCTCAGTTCTGCTCCCATGGGTTTTCTGACTGGGGATCACAGGCTTTCTTTTGGTAGCCTGCTCACCTTATGCTTTGATTTGTGGTCCCTTTCTGTTAGGTAACAGAGAACTATCAAAACCTCATCCCTAACCCAAAAAGTCTATGGTCTAAATTGCAGAGAGGTGAGGACAGCTGGATGATAGACATGGGTTGGAGAAACACCAGAGGAACATTGAGACTGTAAGCAACAAAATAAGCAGAAGCCATCAGTCAGCAGCCATCTGTTTGCAGCAGGACACTTGTTTTGTCCTGTGTGCACTGCCCATTCACTCTGTTCTGGATAATGAGAGGTCTATGGTCCAGTGCATTCAGATAACAATGATAATACTGAAGTTTCTCATTTGAGGAAAGAATGTGATGAAAGCAACTGTTCTTTTTCTAAGCCTTATTAAGAATTATGTCTGTAGGTGGGGGTGTCCCATCCAAATAAAAGTTCAGTTGTAAAATAGTAGTTTTCTGCTTCTTTCCTCAACTTTTAGTGTTTAAATCAATTAGATCTTCTTAGACATCTTTTCACATATCTTCCTCATATGTTTTTTTTTTTTTTATTTGGTTGGTTTGGTTTTGGTTTGGTTTTGGTTTTGGTTTTATTAGTTTGTGTGTGTGTTTGTTGTCTGTTTGTTTGTGGTTTTGTTGGGGTTTTTTGTTTGTTTGTTTTGTTGTTGTTTTGGGGTTTTTTTTAAGAAGAATATCCAGGCTTCCAAAGCAGATGGAAGGCCTCCAAACTAGGATGATGCATACCTCAGGGTGCACCGCAGCATATATTCATTGCTCAGTCTGGATGCAGATTTGGTGACTCTACGTGATTTTATTTTTATTATGAGCTGAGTTCATCAAGAACAAGAAGAAAAAACACGTTCTGGTTATAGCTGGTGTGCTGTTTACTAAGAGATCACTTGCAATTCCAGGGCAATGCTGTAGCTGAAAAAAACTTTTTTATAAAATAATACCACAGCCAATTCTCAACAGATGCAGAAGCTCTGTCCATTTTCAGGCCATGCTATCAAACCATTTGCAATTCATATTTGAAACAACAAAAACCTAAATGAGTCGTGAGCAAGTCTATGTAGGCCTGATAGCTTTAGTGCTTGTGTTTGCTTCACAATCATACAACTCTTCTTTTGTCCTAAGCTGGCAGCTTTGGGAAAGGGTAGGGATTTTTCCAGTAGTTGTTTTGAACTGTGTTCTGCTATTGTTTGATAGCATCATTTCATTAGCTGAAACCTTAGACATGAAGTCAAAGTGAAACCAGGCATGAGGAAAATCTTTAGTACTGAGGGCCAACAATAAGGGCAACATGACTTTGAATTGTTGTTTAAAGAACGAAGGCCCAGTTTTGCCGTTCTGATATCAGGGGAATTTTCTCCTTAAGTCATCTTGCTGAAGGCAACAGGACAATTTTTATGTAGAGCCACTTGATATTACTAAAAAACAAAAATAATGTAACACTCAGAGGAAAACAATAACTAGAAATATTTCTAATAAATGTCTCTGAAGACACAGATAGCAATTCTCCTGTACATACTTATTTAAAAATCAAACCAAGTTATATTTGTAATACTGTAAGAGGACAGTAAATTTCTATAGCTTTTTGCACCTTCTACTGCAATTAAACCAGAAAATATTAAAAGTTTAATTTCCTAATAATTAAAATTTGGAGTAGAAATTAATAGAGAAACAAATGAGAAAAAAAAAAAAAAAAAGAAATGTTGCATTGCAAGAACTGGGATTTACTAATTTTTTTATGGTCTTGTGACAGTAAATGTGTGTAACGTTAACGGATGCACTGTGCATGAACTTTTAAGGATAGGGGCCCTATGTACCTTGGGAAGGTGCCATCAGAGAGCATGAACAATTCTGTTTTGCAATACAGGCTGCTCAGTTCACACTTACAAGTTTCATAAAGCTTCATAAAGCTCCTCTCCTCTCCTCTCCTCTCCTCTCCTCTCCTCTCCTCTCCTCTCCTCTCCTCTCCTCTCCTCTCCTCTCCTCTCCTCCTCTTCTATTGCTGAATGTCTGAGCAATAAAGCAAAGTAATTAGTCCACATACTTTGCATTTTTCTGAGATAAATTTTCTTACTGACTGAATGTCTTTTTTTTTTTTTTTTTTTTTCCCCAGAAGGTACTTTCAAGCTCCAGGCTTTCCATGCTGTTCACTAAAACATCTGTACAGTAAGTACAGTATGAGGAGTGATCACCACAATATTTTATTGCATAATTACTTTGGTAATACTAAATCACTGAGCACGTCATTAATGTTTAGCATATTATTTTCTATAGCAAATTACCAGTAAAAGTAAGCAGTAGCATTTTTCTTACAAGTTTAGCTGGTGGAATGTAATTAAAGATTGTATCATGCAGGGACAAAAAAGAGTTGAATTAAAGAGCACAACTGTAATTCTTACATTTCATAACATATGAGTGCTTGATTTTATGGCTTTCTTTTGTTGTAGCTTTTACAAGTAACTTTCTTTAAAAAGTGGAGGACAAAAACCTGAAAGCATCTTAGTGATATTCATAAGACATTGGCACCCTGAGGCTGAAACCTTTAGATTCTCCATAGAAACCATGGCTACTTGAAACAGCATGTGTTTGCTTGTACCAGTAGCTTATTCTTCAGAGGTGGACCAGAGCAGGAACAGGTGTTCCTGGTGGGTTTCAGTGGTAGTGGTAGCCACGGATTTAGGGAGCTCAGGTATCAAGCCAGGACCTACCTACCCCACTGTGTTCTCACATGACAACTCTTCCATCTGCTCTTTTCAAGCATCATCCATTGATCCACAGGACTTCTCTACCTGCCTGACCCAAATCTGGCTCATTCTTTCCATTTTTTTTCTTTCTGTAAAGTTCTGGGAGATGTGCTCATGCAAAATAGTGCTGGAGAGGCAGGTGCTCTTCCCAAACACTGCCTGCAAGACAGATTGGAGCAAAGGAAGAATGAACCAGACGCAGGAACAACTCTTCCTGATCAAGTAACGAGCACCAAGAACAAGTGAAACCAAAGATACAAGATCCTACACCTGTAGAACTGGTAATGAACCCGTTTTTCAGGTCTCAGTAGTTGCAGTAGCAGGAGTACTGAATTTCTGTGTGTCCTTCAGCTGTCCACAATGGAAAATAAGCCTTGCAATTGCATGTTTTCAAGTTAATAACCAGAAAAGTTCTGAAGCACACTGTTGCTTTCCTGCAGAGAAGCTTTTTAATTTAGGCAACATGATGGCTCTCAGATGCTAAAGGGCCTAGTGATTGACTATGAAGACGTTAGTTAGGTTGTGTGTCTGTGCTGGGAGGAAGGATACAGCTGATGTCTGGTGAAAGACCGCTTTCACCTGAGCTGCATGTCTGCTCAGGCCCTTATCTCACCCTCATCTTCACATCCCACCTTTGTCTCTTTATCCCACCTTTGTCTCTGCATCATGCCCTCATCTCTGCATCCCACCTTTGTCTTCGAATCCCACCCTCATCTCTGCATCCTGCAGATGTTCTTAGTCACTGAACATTTCCTTTTGCTGGGGGGTTCACCTGGAGCACCTATTCTAGATCCAGAACAATCTGCTTGGTTCTCATTACTTTTGGAGTGATTTCATAGCGGGTTTCAAAAGTGCATTATACTGACAGCACTGTTGTGCTGGAATAGCTGGAAGATTTCTGTACTAAGGCATATAGCACTGCCTTCACTCACACTCCCATCTGCCAGAAGACAGAGTTTCATTAAAATACACTACTCAAAAAGTGAAGTTTAGAAACATTATAGTACATAGATTTGAATGGAAACTGTGTTTTGCTTTTCCCATCAGCTGAATGATTTAATACCTGTGTTTATTCAGCAAGGTTGGGAATGAGTTGTTGTGGCAGTAATGTAATGACGACAAGCTCTGACTGCCAGGCAGAGCTGTTTATAGTAGGTCATTGCTCTCCTCAGTGCTTGAGACAAATAGTGGATTCATTTGGGATCTTTCAGCAAAAGGATAGTATGTTGAAAAGTAGCTCTGTCAAAGTGACTTTGCTGTTAACATTTTCTAGCAGTCACAGAAGCTGAAATTTGATTTATTAATTAAAACCTATCAGCACATGCTCTGAAGAAACCAGCATGGCTGAACTATGTCCCTGTTAAGTGAGATTAAAGGACATGACAAAAGTTTGTATAATGTGCCTCAGCCCATATTTCCTGTAAAGGATACAGCTTGTTATTTTTCAAAATATGCTGAATATATTTTCTTTATGTTTTGGTTTATTATGACCCATGGGAGCAATTGTAAAACTGACACATGCAAGAACTGAGAGAAAAAAATAACTGGACTATGCAGGAGGAGCTGGCAGATCCTAACTGGGTTATCTCTCCTGTGAAGGAACTGATTGAAAGATATTTGGCCAGATTTTCTCCAAAAGGAACACATACTTAGAAAGAATCTTTGCTTAAACATTTGTCAAATAATTTTTCAAAAGCATTTATTAAGCTAAATGACACATAGAGTCTTAAGCCCTGTCTTAAAGACCAGGCTGGAGGAGGCTTTGAGCAACCTGGTCTAGTGGGAGGTGTCCTTGCCCATGGCAGTGGGGTTGGAACTGGATGATCTGTAAGGTCCCTTCCAACTCAAGCCATTTCATGATTCTATGATTAACATGAACAAAGGAAAAACAGAACTAAAAGTGTAGTAATTAGTAACATGTAGCTGAGACTATCATCCTGGGATACTTCTGTGGGATCGTTGGAAGTCATGCCTAGTCCCACAGCAAGTGACACACATCTTGCAGTCTGCTCTGTGTTGGGTAACTATAAAGCCCTGAGTCTGTACATTCAAATTAGCTTTTGGTAGGCAAACGATTCCCTGAGCCCCAGCAGTTAACACTGTAGCCAAACATAGGCAGCTTAGTGCCGGTCTCCCTTACAATTTCTGCTCCTCCAAGACTCCAAGGCACACTACTCTCTTTTCCTATGCAGGTTTTGCACCAGTCTGTGCTTCCTCATGGAGTCTGGGGTCGTTAGTGCACAGCACTGCCTCCCCACCAGGAGCTGGTCCTTACAGCCAGTCTACTGCAGACCCCTAGCCCTTGAAATGCACATGAATGCTTCATGTGCTGACATGAAGACATGTGGATGGTGGTGGGCCAGAGGTGTCTAAAGAAGCTGAAGTGCTGGCCAACACTGCTTTTTCCCCTTATTGATCTGTACCTTCCTAAATCCACAGCCTGGCACAGATACATCCTCAAGGGCAGAGGGCCCTCTGCTGCAACCCTGCTGGGAGACAAGCATCCTCCCTGAGCCCCATGTTCTCACATGGCTCCTGGGAATGCCATTCCCAACACAACCTCACCTTGTCCACCTCTATCCCAGCATCTTGCCTTTCCAGTCTCACAGAGCCAGTGGCAGTCCTTGCCCCTTGGCCTCCCACAGGCCCCATGCATGACAGGGGCATTGGAAAGTGCTGCATGCAGATCAGCAACATGGAGATAGATTAACAAATCCTGAATTATTCATTCAGGCACTGGCATATAATAAAATCAGCATTTGTTTGGTACTGCAGTAGTTTACCGGGTATTGCTGCAGTGCCTGGGTACTGTCTAGCTCAACTTTTAATGAGCCTGAGTAGTTACTGTTGGAGTGGGACTTGTTTGTGGGCAGCTGATTGCCATCTTTGCTGGAGTGCATTTTCTGGACTGCTCCTACAACTTTTTTTCATATCCTTTTCTGTCACATCAGAAAAAAAGTCAGGGGCCTTTTTCTGAGTCCTACTTTCTTACCTCCTTGGGAGCACTTGGTTGTCTTTGGTTTCAATTCCATCGCTGTCCCAAGTCTGTACCTACTTCACACAGCCTGTGTAATGTGGTACTTTGGTCTTATGGCATCACTTGCTAAGCCTCCTGATGCCAGAAGGCCCTCCTCCATGTTGTACCACACTGTGGCGGTGCTGCTGCAGCCATGACCTGACTGTTGCTCGCTCGCTCGCTCCGCCATGCAAAACACAGTCCTGGTTGTTCAGCTCCTCCTTCCCTGTATGTGGCAGGTGTCTTTTATCCAGAAAGACTCATTGCAACTGCTTACCACAGTTGTGTGTCTTTTGCTTCGTCTTGTTTCTGGCCACCCCTGCTTTTGGCTTTGAGAGTGCAATGAGAAATTAGGTTGAACGTCACTCTCTTGGGCACGGAATAAGTGGCAGAGGCTGCTGCCACGTACCAAGCCTCCCTCCCTGCAAATGGCCCATCTGCATCCTTCCTTGAGCATCCTTGTGATAGTCCACCTTCAGAGACTCCAGGAATATTGCACAGCAATCACATGGCTCCTGGCATTAAATGGGAACATGCTTGGTATGACATTTTGCCAAGAGTGGACTGGGATTTCATACAACAACTCACTGCAGGTACTTACACACTCGGTTGGACATGAATGCTTGGCTAGACAATAAGTTTTGCCTTGGTGTAACTGGCACAAAGCACTGAAGCGCCAGCGACTGCAGGAGCAGATGGCTTGCCTATTTTCCTCCAGACATTAAGGCTCCAAATCCATGCCACATCCCTTCCCCAGATTCACAGAAAGCTGCAGAGGAACCATCTCCTGTTGGATTTCTCCTGCCTGGAAGAACCAGCTCCAAACTCATCTATCCACATTGCATAGATCATTCTGAAAACTGGTCCTCTAAAGTTTAAATGCTGAAACCAGGGGAAAGAAATGCAAGCAAACCACAGCATGTGTGACTAAAAGCAACATGACAATTGGTGGTCCCTGAAAAATGGAGAATCCTTTCTCTGTAAATTACCAGGGACTTGAATGCAGGCCCCATCGGTGGGCAGCAAGCAAGAGTCCATGTATGGGTGACCCAGAAACACTGAAGCTGGGGAGAACTGTAACATAAGAGCTTTCCTTGAGTTTCTGAAACCTAAGCCTGTCTTAGAAAGGATGTGAATGATCATTTCCAGCTCCAACAGGAATCTTCTCTGCCCTTTCACCAGCTATCTGCTGTTATCAGCCTGCCCAGCTAAAAAAATGGGGAGAATAGTTCCCTAACTTGGTAGGAAGCTCAGGTTTAAATTTAGTAGCTGCTTTTAGAAAACATTTCAGGATTCTTGGACGCGTGGCTTTGCACAAGTACTGCTGGCTATCACTGCTTTCTTCTTAGGGATGAGGAAAGGCTGTACTAAATATTTAGGGAAATAATAGCAACAGAGGACTGATACTGTACTTGTGTACAGGATAGGTGCAATGAATGTCATCTTCCTCTTATTTGCCTTAGTAAGTCATCTCCCTCTCTCTCTTTTTTTTTTTTATTTTTTTTTTTTAATAATATTAGGGGTTTTCATAAGGAGTAGTGGTTTTCATCTTACATAAAATGGGCCAAGTATTGTCAGGGAGGTCCATCTATTAAAACAAGCAGGGAAGACCTTTCATGCCCTTATTTCCTCTTGACAGAGAAGACTTTGGATTATATGCATAACAAAAGTTTTAGTCCACAATGGCAACAAAATTACCTATCAATCTTATATATATATAATTATATTTTTCTGTGGCATCAGGCAATTTTGCTAACAGGAGACACTATGCTGTACACATAAATACACCAAATCCCTAGTGGAGAATGCCTAAAGAGAAATACAGTTTCACCTTAATAAAAAGGTAAGATAAGTTGGCTGTTTGGCAGATTCTTGCCCGGCAGCGCAGGAACGCTGAGGGTGCTTGGAATTCACTCCTATTGTCCCTGGGCTGATTTGCTTTGAAAGAGGTCACATGAGGAGGAAAGGAAGTTTTGACTTTCACATGCCTGTTATTGCTAAGGAAACCACTTCCTTGGTATTCACATATTCAGCATGTCTCCAGTTTTGGCGCTCTGACAAATGACATCGTGCTACTGCAGCGAGTAACAAAGAAGGGTGGAGAAGGCTGTTAGATAACTTGATGTATTCGAAACATCAGTACAGCTTTTGTAGGACTGCCAAACTTTGAGTAGGCTCCGTAAGAGAAAGCGAGGGCCTTTGCTAGCTGAGCATGAGATACCTGCAGTTCAGACATGTGGAGAAAAGGTTCTGGTCTACATCTCAGCAAGCTCAGGTACTTTGGAGGTTTCCTGGGTTGTAGCAATAGCAATATTCTTACACCACTGTAGATATTGGGAGACCAGTTTTCTGCTACAAGTGTACCTACAATATACAAATATATTCTGCCTCTGTGTAGAATGTATTTCAGTTTTCAGGTACATACTTGCCTTTTCTTTGGCACTCAGATATCAGAACTGGAGTATCCTCAGGTGATATGTGCTGATTTCATTAAAAGTACTTACATTTCAACTTTGGGTCTGTGAGTCTTTTCCCATTTTTTTGACTTCTATCTCAAAACAATGAATTAGAAAGAACAAACTACCTTTGGTTAGGACTGAGATTCTCCACCAGTGTGGTTTATTTTTAAAGATGACAGAATTTCATTGAAATAACATATTTGCAGATCTTAATCTGACAAGAAGAAAATGTATCATAATTAGGCTTATTTTTGCTCTAATGGAAAAAAAAAAGTCTAGTATGCTTCAGGCTACAAGTGGGTTTCACTGTAAATATACAATAGCTACTGAGATTACCAGGACCAAGTATGAGGCACGCACAAATCACAGGAATTGAACAGCTAAAGCCCTGCTCAATTTACTGAGAGGCTACTGAGCTTTTGATATGTCAAGATCTATTTGTCTAAACGTTATCTGTAAAAACAACATAATGCAGTGAACTGAGCCTGGGACTGCAGAGGCCAGAAATCAATATTCTAATCTTGGCCCTTCCTCAGATGTGTTTGGTGGCTCCAGAGTAGTTGTTTAATCTCCCTCTGTGCTTGCCAGAGATAAAACAGTTCAAATATAATAAAGTCCACTGAAGAGCTGTGCAGATCAGTTCACAGCTTCTGTACACTTGTCTGGAGACCTGAATTGTTATATAAATATTACCATTTACATGTAGGACTTCTGGAAGTTTGTCTCCAGGAAAATATATACCGTGCATCTTTGGATTTGAAATTTCAGGTCTATTTTCTAGCAGACACCATTGCTTCATGGAGACTTTAAGCACAGGCTGGTGGCAGCACTGAAGCGACCAGTTTATCCACCATGATAATGTCTTTTTTTTTTTTTTTTTTAATGTGTTAAAACAGAATTATTGAAAAAATGGTTCAGGTGTTTTGTCTCAGGCAGCATCATTCTGTCTGTGGCGAGAACAGACCATACTTCAGCAGAAGTTATTTTCTTAGTGTAGAAATAGAGAGAAGGACCTGTGTCCTGTTTATTTAGGAAGTAAGACTAGATCATAACTGTGATTCCAACATAATGTAAAACACACTGGGTTTCATGTTCCCTTCATTTTGCCTAATATCATAATTTCTGACTGATTATCTTACTGGAGGCTTAGCTGAGCCACACTCATTCCCAAGGATCTCAGAGGGGTTACCTGAGGGGAGACAAAAGATACATAAAGACTCCTGAGTGAAGCCACTATAACCCTTTTCAGCTTTTAAAAAATGAAACCAGTGAAACAAACAAACAAAAAATTCAACCAACCAACACCACCACAAATTGTCTTCTATAATATAGGAAAGGAGATAAATACTGGCTGTACCTCCCTTCCATGCAGCAAATGAGTTCCACGTACAGAGCCCCAGAGTACCCATGTCCCAGCAAACTGTGCACTTTTCCAGCCCCCAAAAGAAGCAGTTTGTTCATCATTCTAGAAACTACTTATGAGTGGACATTTAGGAACTGCTAAGAAAAAGCAAATGCTTAAACAATAGGGTCTACAGCTACTGGTATTTATACCTTACAGTCATTAGCATATGCAGAACTGAGTCCAGCACCTCTGACGGTCCTAGGTTTTGTCTCCCATATTAGTCAACTCCAGTGGTGCAATTGTAATACAGTTGTTAGCTCACGCTACAGCTGGCAGGTGGTAGCTACACCTGAACCTACACAAGGTTTTGTGTACCAGCAGAAAAAGCTGGCAACAGTCACCACATTGAGTGGGGAGGCAGTAGGGAAAGCGGCGCACGGGGGTGCTGCATTCACGGAAGCCTGGGTTGCTAAGCACACAGCTTGCTATGCCGCTGGGCAGGCAGGACCCAGCAGAGCCATTAAGTCTGGAAGCAGCTGAGTATTTAATAAGCTGCATGCTACCGTGCATTTGCATAGCTTAAGTTGTAGTAAAGCCCTAGCAGTAAAGGGTCAAAAGTGCAGAGCCAGAGGGCTAAAGCCCACACAGACCACATCATAACCTAGTCTGTCCTCAGTGGAAAAGGACTTAAGGAGGAACCGCGAGAAAACGAGTCTCACTCCAATCAAGGAGAATTTAATGGCCAAGAGGCAAGAATACTAAAATAAATTGAAGTTAAAGCACATGTGACCAGGTCTGGCAAAGCTCAGAGGCACAAAGGCTGCAGAGCATCTATGTGCCCCCAGTAAACCAAGCAGGAGTGTCATGCAAAAGAAAATGAGATTCTCCTTCTTTGTGATTTACACATCTAAACCAAAATGACTCTTTGCTTGCACTATCTGTGTGATCTTAAGTTTCTTTTCTGTGAATCATCTGACACTTATTTCTGAGAGTGCATATTTAACTATTTCCCTGGGCATCATCTTCACCCTGGCACTGCCAGAACTGAGAGTCCTGCCTCATGCAGTGACTCCCCACAGCAGACTCTCCGTTCTCTCTCTTTCCCTCATTAGCAAAGGCTGTTTCAATACTCACAGAGCTACTGGCTTCAGACAGGAGAGCCCATGTCCGATTTCACTTCCTCTAGTATAATCACAGACTTCAGTGACTGTGCTTTTCATTTATACTGACGTAACCAAGATTGAAATCTGTCCCACAGCAAATATTTATCAGAGCATATCAAAGGAAAAGCAGACCAGAAGAGAAACAAGCAAAACAGCGAATGCCATTAAACTTTGCCAAGATACACCACTCCAGAGACACAGAGCTAAAATGTAGGACAAAGCAGAACACTGAAAAGCATAGCCCCAAATTTCCAAACACTTATGTCCTACAAAAACATTTAAAATTACTTATAACTTGTGAAGATTAAGTAAGGAAAACCTACACAAAACTAACAATATATGAGCAAAGTCAATGATCACTGCTCTACTGCTTTTGTTAACATCTTGCCTTTGATACGTATGCCCATCGCAGCTACCTGCTCTGTCAGAAAGCCTTCCTACAGAGTAGTAAGAAAGAAACAGGACAACATTCACAACTGGCTTTCTAAATGATATAAAATAATGGGATGCCACACTTTAATTAGATAATTAAAACTCTATTGCTCCTTTACTACATGCCAAGGACACTCAGTTTCTTGGCAGCAGACCCTAATTTTCCTTCTTTGATATCCAGGTCACAGCCATTTGGATTAGAGGTTCATTTCCAGCAGCAGTACATAGCGGTGGCACACAACTTCCCATCCTGCTGTCACTATCTCCCTGAAGTTCAGTGTCTTTCAACTGTATTTATAATTATAAAAGCTGTTAAATTAAAGCCCTTACAAAGGGTAATTTCTCAATATTCTCAAAGGTCAGGGGACACGTAAGCATATTAAAAAAGTTAAGTAGCCCTGTGCAACAGCAGCAACTTCTTACATCTGCAAAAACAGTGTCTTGTCCTGTTCTAGCTGAAGAATGAGACTGAGAGGGTAAGGAGAGAAGGAAAACAACTGTTTCATCCCCAGCTCTCCAGTTTCTTCCAAAGTTAGGCCTACCCCATCCCTGACTATTTGCAAACATGGTTAGCATGCCTTATTCCTCCATTAAAGGAGGAATGAGTTTTTAGTATTTAGTATTTCTCCCTCTTAGAAGAAAGGGGAGTGCTGTCCTAAAAGAGGTCTACCCAATGTCCAGATTAAGTGAGGAATCATAGCATGGTAGGGGCTGGAAGGGACCTCCAGAGATCATCAAGTCCAACCCCCCTGCCAATGCAGGAACAGCCAGGGCAGGACACACAGGAACAGATCCAGACAGGGTATGACAGTCTCTAGAGAAGGAGACTCCATAACCTCTCTGGGCAGCCTGTTCCAGGGACCTGTCACTCTCACAGTAAAGTTTTTCCTTGCATTGAGGTGGAACTTCCTGTGTTTCAGCTTGCGACCATTACCTCTTGTCCTGTCACAGGGCACAGCTGGAAAGACTGGCGCCTTCTACTTGACACCCACCCTTTGAATATTTGTAAACATTAATAAGATCCCAAAGTTACATATGCAAGGAAGTTGCATATGCTTCTGAGGAGTGTTAACTCAAGTCTTCTAGCTGGAGGAACACAGGGCCCTGACCACTGGTACCAGTGCCTTGCCTGAGCTGTGACCTCCAGAGCAAACTCCACACAGCCTCAGGATTATCAAATGTCATCAATCTCTGCATTGTCAATCTATACACAGGGCAGAGTTCCTCATTCTCAGCAATGCTTCAACTGGAAAGTCCTAACAGCACACACGTTGTTGAAAACCCAATGCTTTTTCCCAAGACGAGAACATAGAGGAGTGGGTGAGACAGAACAAATCATAGAGACCAGATGGTAGTCACACTGCTTAATGCACTGTTGGAAGGTGCCCAGCTAGTCTGGTGATGAGCGATAGAAGAACCTACAGAGGGTAATACTCTTTGTAAAGTGCCAGCAATTTATTACATTATATTCCTGAGAACAGCTGAAGTGAATTTACCACAGTAACCATTTATTATTCCTTCTGACAACCCTGAGATCCTATCTGTACTGCTGCTATGGTTGATGGTACCTTCTGGGCAGATGTGAACTTGTTCAAAGCTAGCCAAAAGCCAACTGTCCAGCTTAGCATAAAGCCAAACCCTAGCCAATAAACCACCCAGCGGGCGTATTAGCTTATGCTCACTGCTACACTAACCACCACTTGGGTTTCGGTCAAGTTGGAGCGTAACCAGAACAGGCTTGCAGCCACTCAGGAAACAACCAAACCATAGCTCGACAAAGGTATACACCATGTGTTGCACTGAACAGCTCCTCCCTCCAGCTACTTCAAGCAAAGCAATGGTTATTAGGAACATGCCCTCTACAGAGTCTTTGATAAAGCAGATATAAGACAAGATATTTGTATTCATCTTGTCTTGTGTACAGCCTACACTCATGCCTATGTATCATCATTTTACTCTAAAAAACATTCCTTCAAGTTTGATTCTTTTTCATTAAAAAGAATAATCATTGAGCAATTTAATGAAAATGATGCTTCTAAGCGGAATTTGGCAGAACCAGTAGAGATCATATTTTCTATTGCCTGTCCCGAATTTGATCTTGCACTAGGGACAGGTGAGGTAAACAAAGCAGAATCTCGACCACAAAAATCTGAATTGCTTCGGCATGCTGGAAATGAAGCTAAGACAGTACTGTTCTTTTTTTTTTTTCCCAGAGAACAGTCTGTCCCTGTAAGATTGGGATCTCATGTGCAGAAGGGGAAATGAGTTAATTTTTTCTCAGAAGACCACTTCTCTCTACAGATGAGCACATCTTAAATACTGTTCTTGTTTCATGAACTTCTTGTGGTCAGATAGTAGCCATTTTCACAGAATCACAGAATGGTTTTCAGTTGGAAGGTGTATTGGAAAGTTTTTTGGGTTATAAATCATCTAGTCCAACTCCTCAGTTTCCACATGATCTCCTGTGGAACAAAGTACATAAGTACTTCATGGTTATGTTTTGCATGAGTCATCTACTCTTGACCCATCACTGTCCATATCCAGTCATCTGCAATATCTAATAAAGCATGGATCAAAGTAGAGAGAAGGTTACCCAGCCTTGGCAACCTTACCATTCTGGATGAGCTAACTCAGGCTTATTGTAGTTGGGACACAGGTATGAGTAGTTTCAAACTATGATTTAAGATTTTTGCTATGTTTATTTGGGTTACCTTGTAAAGGGAACATTCCCCAATACGATGGCATGCCATTATAACATACAAATCTGTCCACAGATGAAACCTAGTCACCAGCTAGAATCCGTACAAGTATTACACAGTTTTAAGAGAAGAAATTATGTAGTGAAGTCAGAAAACAAGAAATTTTGCTCTTTCTTTAAAAAATACAAAATCTTAATGAAGAAACTGTATTAAAGGTAATGCAGAACATCAGTTCTTTTTAAAAAAGAAAAACTCTCCAGAAAATGTTTCAGCCTTCACACAAGAAGCTTGTTTTAAGGCAGTTTTATTGTAGTACAGCTTGCTTTATTCACTTGATTTTAGATATTTTTCCAGTTACTCTTCATCTGTCTCATATTTAGACTTAAAACGTGCCTATCACCTTCGTATTTTAGTAAAGATTGATGGTTTATTTATATTTATTGAAATCATGACCTTCTTTATTACTACAACCTCCTCTATTACTACCCCTGATATTAAGTGAATAATATCTTTCCTGTTAACTACCCACATATACTTTGTTGTGGTTGTTTTTTTAATTATAGGTCTGATGCCAGTGAATGGAATAAAACAGAACTTTTTAGAAAACACCACATATCCCATCTCTAGAGAAAAGTTATTTTCTTTACTTCACTATTATTTCCCGTGCCAGGTACCCCAAGCCTGTGACAGTGACGTAGTACTGACTCTTCACTGCCGTTTGGTGGTATTTTGCTGACAGTTTGCTCTTTGTTATCATGGGATGACTGCTCAAAAGACCGGAGAGTGATGCAGTTTTTCAAATTCAGTTTTTAGTTAACAGGTATTCATCTCTCACATCATCCTGGCAGCAGTGTCTGAGAACGGGCATGGAAAGGAGTTCCTCTAATACTAAAAACTCATTCTTCCTTTAATGGAGGAATAAGGCATGCTAACCAAGAAAATACTGACTGTTCACTTTCTCATCTAGAAAAGGAGGACCTTCTGGCTTCTCAAAGTTATTAAAAAACCACTATAAATACATTCATGACCACTGAAGAACTATGTCCATATTTGACTGCAAATGTGGCAATGCCTGTAAACCAATCAGAAGAGTACAGATCTTTCAGGAAGATTAAATCAACTGCCATTGTCCTCCAGCAAAAACTGGAGATCTTCATTCTTCCTCAGTCACTGTTCCTTCAGTCTCAGAATCCCTCACTTTCTGATGCAAGTGCTTCATCAACAGATTTTGTATGCCTCTCCCCTGAATAAATCCCATGATGCAGCTGGTCATCCTTTACAGTAGCCCAGGACATCTGCTTGGTGGAAAATCTTGCTGCCCACTCTCCTGAATTGTTAACAACAATGACACCACCCAAGCCCCCAACTCGTGTCTTCATGTAGTCTAATGCAGTGTCAGCAGCCATCTCTGGTGACATTCCTGAAAAGAAGAACAAGATAACTTCATGGTACCTGCCTTGAAATAAATTTTAATATTTTGTATTTTAAGTTTCACCCCTTCCCATAGAGGACCTAATTCCTCCTTCAACTAAATTGGCAAGAAATATGCAGTGTAGCAAAGGAATTGTTGATAGGAAAGCTCTGGCCAGTTGCTATTAGCTGCTATGGTGTGATGCTGCTGCAAGGACAGGATTTAAATAGCATCAGACTGTAATTCAGTTTCAGTGTTTGGTACAGACTATCTCTGATCAACACTGTGTTCAAGACACTACATACCATCATTTGAAGGCAAAAATCTGCAATCTGCAAGCTTTGTCACAAACTTTGTCACGAGCTAGGTCTAAAGCATTTACAATTTGGAAAAAACACATTTGAAAAATAAAAAATTTCAGTCACCCTCTATGTTCCAAGTCCACTGGCTGCAGCAGAGCTCAAAGCACATACTTCACATTGTCAAAATTTATCAAAAGCAGACATCAGTGTTTGTCTTCCTGAAACTTCTGAAAATAACAGGCAAGATGAGGACTCAATGTACTAGACAGCCGAGGAAGGACCAGCCAAGCAACTTTATCTTTTCATTACACTTAATTCATATTAACAGGAATATTTTCTAAATAAAGGTAATGTGTACATCATACACACAGGCCTGTAATAGCTGCAGAATATTAGTTCACTACAAGTATGAATATAGATGCAGGAATGCAGTTGGCTCAGCCTAACTGTGCTAAGATATATACCATCAATAATGTTATGCAGCTTAGGTTGCGGAACAAAAACTGACCTTCATGCCTTCCCTGCAAATTTTGAGTTAAAACCAAACAAAATCATCAGAGTCAGAATTATTCACTGCATTGGTGACTGACAGGATAAAGCTCCTTTCTCTGACGTTACGTGTGACACTGACTATTCAAGTTGGTGGCACTGACTTCAAAGGGTCAGTCCTTCGCTGTTTGATTTTTCATCAAGACAACAGCTGCCGTCGTAAGACACAGATTTCAACAGCTGTTAAGACTGGCAAAGCAATTTACTCCTGAAATACTAAAGTAAATTTTTGCAGCATTGGTCCAAAAGAAGATATTTACTATGTGAATTACTGAATAGCTGAACAGATTTACAAAAGAGCTCTACAGTTGTTCGTAAATATGCAACTTCAGTTGACCATTCAAGGACTCAAAAAGTTATAAAAACTTGAGAGTTTGTTTCCAGAGCCTTCATGGAAACGTGAGGGGAGGAGGAAAAAAAAAGTCTATTGCTGGCATATTTTCCTGGCAGCTGATTTATAGTTCTGGGCAGGATGAATGAAGGTAGAGCAAGCATGGGCAGGGTGAACAAGTGCAAACCAATTAAACATGCATTCATGTGGGTTCATTTTCTTTTCTTTTTTAAAATCTTTTTCTTCTTTTTTTTTTTTTACAAAAACCCACCCCTTTTTAATTTGAGCCTAATTTGCCTTTCATACTGACTTATCATGAGCCAGATAACTGCTATCAATGCATAGGTTTTGCAATGCAGTTAATTTCAAGCCAGAGAAGAAACTGGTTTACACAATTTAGACTAAATAAGAGCTTAGAAGGCCATTCACAAATTGAATAACTAGGGACATAATATAGAGAATAAGGGGAGATGATAATGTGTTAGAGCTTTGGGAAATAATCTGTACATTTTATTTCACGCTGAAACTATCGCATTAGCCAAGAGATTTACAGAGAAATGCACCCATTATATGCAAACAGCTCTACAAAGCATAACGAAAATGTTCTCAGCTGTTACTTGTCTCTCTACTTAGTGCTTCTCCACTGAAAATGTAAATTGAAAGTTTTCCAACTATTTCCAGTTCAGTTGATCTCAAAGCAAGTTACAATATACTGCCCAAAAGCTATGGCTTTCTAAAAATAATGGTGGTATCTGTATTAATGGTTCTTCAACTGCATGCAATACAAGTATGTCGTCTGTCTACGTTTACAGACTGTAATATAATCAAGGGTTTAGATGACAGACTAACTCATGAAGGTAAAGCTCCAAAGGGTCATCCCACAGTCAGATTATATTACAGTCACATAAGACATACTGTGTCAGCTGTTTACCACACACCCAGCACCCAGTAAGTTTAGTATATTTTCCAACACAAAATGAAAATTTAAATCATCATTAAAATGCCTGAAAAGCATTTCTGTTGCTATAATCAGAGTTGTTAAAAAAGACCTTTACAGTTCATTAGAAAGGTGATATCCTATTCTTTATTTCAGCTCTGATCATCTATCTCTAGCCCTCTGCTACTGCTTCCTTAAATATATCTTGCTTTTACTTCTTTTCTATTTCTTTGTTCACATAATTTCAGTTTAAAATTGGGAAAGTATTATTAAAGAGAACTTAAGCAGATAATAATGTCTTTCAATGTACATTGATGTAAAGCATGATTAAACACCAAGCAGCACAGATATTTCTGTCCACGTAAGGCTATTTTAGCTTTATTAATACTTCGGTACTTTGTTTTTAAAGTGAGGTGGGAACACCTCTTCTGACAGCTGTTCTAGGATGATAGTACATAAACTGAAACCTGTCATTAGGCAATGTTTCCTATCCTCATTATTTCAGCTTACAGGAAGTTTGGAATATACCTTGCTCCATGTGATAGAGGATCAGTCGGGCCAAGACCACTTTCATAATGCTCTCTCCATGTCCTGTGGTTGAAGTGGCACCGGAACGGTTATCAGCATAACCCCCACTTCCTTTTCAGAGGGAAGAAAAAAAAGAAGGCAGTATTCTATAATACAATTTACAAGATCTGCACTGTTTAAAATATGTATCAAACATTTCTTACTACAGGTCTGGCCGTTCTATGCACTTCTGTGAGCAAAGTGTCAGTAACAAATGTCTTTCTTATTCCTGCCTCGGTTTGAAAAGTAAAATATGTGAAAAGATCAATAACAGCAGTATCAAGGCAGTTGCAAAGTTGAGAGAGCTAGAAGACTAGTGATCTGCTTGTGGTACAAGGAGCAGAAACAGGCCAGCCCTTCACACAGGGATGGGCAAAAATATTTTCCAGAACAGCAAGGGATGGCATACTGAGGATCAGCAACATAGCGATGAGTTATGGAATGCCAGGTCACACAGTATTACCAACTGAGGAGATATGAAGGAAGATCTTGTTGAGGACACTGGTGAATTGAGCAAAGTTTGAGGGGAATTTATCCACAAGAACAGAAGCAGGTAAGAGATTTGAAGAACCTGGGGTCTAGTGAAGCATCACAAAGCACCCCTGAAGAATCTTGCAAGTCCCGACCACAGAGTGTAATTTCTAATGAATTCACCCCCTCTCACCCTTTTTTTTTCCCTCCCATCCTTGTTCTGTTGGCACATTCCCCACCCTGTTCTCCACCAAGGTTCTGCTTGTTCAACACCCATATTTCTAGCACATTTCCTCAGAAAAGTAATTCCAAGGAGCTGGGGACGAACATACCACAGCACTATAAACAAGGTACAGGGGGAGGGGAAAGAGGCATAAGAGAGACATGAAAGTTTCTTCCCTTCTGTACTTTCTTGACCAGATCAGACCCAAATTTACACATAGAAAACCACCACTACAACCAGTCTGTCAAAGCCTCCTTTCAAAAGGCTCAGCTATCATTTCTGTAACCAATCCTGCAGATGCTTAGCAAGAACAAAAGTTGCAAGCATATGCTCACAGTGCCCAGTTACACTTGTCCTTCACAGACCTATGCCCCATGCTACAGCAGCCCTGAACTTGACCTACATAAGAGAAGGGTATTTGCAGTCAGAAGGCTGCAGTCAGAAACGAAGCTGAAAATCATAGTCAGAATGCAGAGGGTACCAAAACATTAGTGACTTAGGGTGCGAGAGAAAGTTAGTCTTTGCTTTATGATAATCATGTATTGCCAACAGCAGTGCTATCTGAGTTTGGAACATGCTTTACTAAAAATAATTATTTTCCAAATCCCAACTTCATGGTAAAACCCTGAAGCAATCAAATGGCAAGTCTGTCCCATGAGAGGAAGAAGTCTGGGGAAAGGATTTCAAGTGTCTCTTTATACTTGGATAAGAGATCTCTTAAAATATTTCCTTTATTTCACATCACATCTATTAGGCTCTGAGGCATTCTTATCAGGGCTCTCTAAGAACAGGAATTTACTCAAAGTTGACAGTCATTTTTACAATTCTGGCTCACTGATATAACAAACAGTAATTACACTTATACCTACTTCCTTAAGTATCAAGAAAAAAGCATCTCAGTAAGGAACAGGCTACATTTTTTGTCTTAGCTGAAAGCATGGATGTACAAAGGAAAGCTTCATCACAATGAACAGAAACAAAACACAGAAAGAAAAAAAAAAAAAAAAGCCAGCATTCAGGAGAGGACAGAAAAAAGAAATTCCCATCTCCATTTTCCAGACATACAAGTGTTGCACGATGATAGTAATGACAGCACTTACACCTCTACTCCCCATCCTTACTTGCAATCTCCATCTTGTTTTAAAGAGCTTGGGCTTTGATACATTTGCATGTTAGATCTCAACTTCAGATGTACTGGTGTTTATATTTCATTTCACTAATGAAAAGGAGAATGTGTAATACTCTTTTTCCCCTCCTTTTTTTTTCTCACTTTAAATGAGATACTTTCAAAAAATGAGAGGTGAGAGCCCCACCCCCATACCTATGCATGCTGTGTCACCAACACGGCCAATCAGTTTATTAGAGAGTCCTCCAGTGGATGTTGCACAAGCTAAATTTCCTTCACTGTCTATAGCAACAGCACCGACTGTTCCAAGGTCTCTGCCAAGAAAAACAGTTTACAAAATTAGGTAGAATTAAAGCATACGTGCCAAAGCATGTTGCATTTATTTTCCAGGTACCTTTAAAAAAAGATCACTGCAAAAAAATTATTGCTCATCATAAAGGTATTTTTTACCATGCTTTTCATTACAAAAATAAAAAGCAATGCAACAAGCCTCATAAATTTACAGAGTAGAAAACAAATTATTTATCCCTATAATTTGTTTATCTTCATAGCATGGAAACTTTGACTTGGGGAGGAATAAACACACAAAACAAAAGCTCACATGGGCAGAAATATTTCTAGCCATCACAGTTCTGGAGTAGTAGTTTTTTGTCTGCAACACACCTGACACAACTTGCTTCTAAACATCAACTCAAAGAAGCAAGAACTGTTTCCACTGTCTCAATAGGAGGTTAATTGTGATTATTAATGACAATGCACATATGTAAATGAATGAATACAGAAAAGGACAATAATGTTATGCATGCACTGAATCATTTCCTTCCTGTTCCTCCTCTTTCCTCTTCCTTATTCCCCTAAATGTTTGAATGCCACCAAAAATAAAAGTTATTTATATGCCTTTCAACTAGTATTGTTCACAACACATCATTAATACATACTTTTGTCTTTGTACTCTGCAGCTATGCAATCTTGAGGTTTAAATCACTTCACCAGAAGAATCTGTTGAAACTGGACATCAGCTTAAAATCTTCATGCACTGAAGAAAATAAAAGTCTCAACTACTGCTTTATTTCTTCAGCACAGAAAAGTCATCTATAACAGGCTGCTTAAAATATCCATGTGTATTCATACTTGGAGAAGAAAAGGCTATTGTAATTTACTGTAACAGTTACTGCACTGAGAAGCAAGACATTACTGAGAAACAGCAGTATGAGTGTCCACATATTCCAATCTTGGCAATTCACATGGAAACATAAACCAAGATCTGGCTAGAAGACGTATGCTGAACAATCTAAATCCCTCCACACAGGAAAAGAATTTGTAACAAGCCTTCAAGGAATTGCCCAACAGGTGACTGGATCAGGAATACCTTTGGAAGTTTCCTGGGCACTGGTGAGGATGTCTCTAAAGCCTCACAAAATCCAAGCTATTTAAGTCAAAGTTTTTGTCTACAATGAAACCCACACTCAATTTCTCAGAGAACCAACTTCCTGTTTCCTTCTGCTTATGTAAAATATCATACTGTCAGTCCCTAAACTTCATTCACAGCAATTCAAAGTTGACTGATGAATCACAGGCCTCACAAACTGCTCTGACATTTATGTGCAGACAGACCTCACTGCAAACTATATGATGATGCAGATGGGCTTCCCACCCATCCATCTGTTACAAATTATTTGCTGAAAAGAGTATTAATAAATTCAGTACTCCCTTGCACACTCATGTAGCAGCACCCTTCAACCAAGTTAGATCCTCATGAGAAATTAAGAAAGGTACATCCAGATGTACATTTTCCTAGGTATATATTTATCTTAAGAAACTGTGAGAATAATGAAAGTAACAGATCACATATTCACCAGCTCTGTTTTCGTGCAAGAGCTCAACTGTCAATAAATAACAAAGTGAATGCATCCAACATACCTTATCTGCAATGGAGCAAATAGACAGCTATGCTCTATTTCTTACTGTCCCTTTAAGCTTTTTTATTGCTTCAGTGTCACGTGCTTTTCTTTACTAATCTTCAGAACAAAGGCAAAGAAGGTATCAACAATTTGCTGCACAGCTAGTTGACTCAGAAACATTATCAGGGCAGGCAAAGATGTCTGAGATATCATATTATAATCATCTCTCTATTGTTAGTTAGTGACAGGAGCAAGAACTTCAACAAGTACCTGTAGTATACCAGCAGATGCTATTAGTAGTAACGATTTTGTTTAATCAAGAATTATTCTGATGTACTGCATGCACTGTGATACAGAATGTATCACCCAGGTTTGTTCATTCCATTTTGCCTGCATCAGTAGTAGGGGTTCTATCAATTCCTGTCAGAGTCCTTGTTAATCAATACCTCCTCTAGTTAATCTTCCACTGTGATTCACAGAGGGGCTAGTAGCCCACTACTACCTTATAACCAGACTCAACTCCCTTTCTGTAGGGTTCTGAAGCAGTCTCCAGCAATTCCTGACAAAGGTATGTTCAGAATCTCTGGATTGAGCAACTGATGATAAAACAAACCACACCTTTTTCTCAGCAAAAATTGTACAAGATGCCATGTGGTAAGTGCAATGGAATCATAAGCCTTCAGCATAAATGAATGCAGGCTTCTAAGCAGCAGAAGAGGAAGGTCTCTCTTCTGGAGCCACCAAGCTTTGCTTGGAAACTGTGAAGCCCCAAGGTTTCCAACATTCTGAGGACCAGAGGACTGGAAGCAAAGTACACACCAACTTTCGAATTCCCAGTATGATCTGGTATTATGTTGCATCTGCCTAACACTACTTCACCTCTGTCTGTTCACCTTAGGCAAGTTTCTAGATAATCTCTGTGGACATAATGGGGAAAAAGAACATTCCAAGAGTGATACAGGAACAACTGGGCTCGCATAAAAAAAAAAGACTTTTTTCAACTTTGTGAATTTGTGCTGATGTTTTCGGGACTGGTTGTCAGAAAAAGAACAGCCTGGCTAAGACAAGAAAAAGTCTTGAAGTTTCTTCAGAAATACACAAACCTTCTATTAGTGTATATTCCAGAAGAAGATAATGCTGAAATTAAAGATGTCTAACACTATTACAAGAAATAAATAATTAAGTAGTTATACAGAATGAATGGAGACCCAAATGCCATGCCATCCCAGCTTACATATCAAGGAGACCAAGCAGCATCAGGGGGCTAAGTCATCCTCATAATTCTTTGTAATGAATGATAATACCACACAGTCCTTAGATAGACCATGGATCAAAAGAAAACTTCTGGTGGATACAAGATGAACTATGCCTGAGATTTTATGGCCAAGGAACAACTTTGCTTTGTTTTCAAGATCATACTTACATTTGCCTCGCAAATTTGGTTTTCCTTCTAGCAATTTACTGAATATAACATATAGCTTGTATTTTATAGCCTTATTTCATGGACTTTAACAAGTCCACAGAAGAAATTTCCTCCTTCTGATCTATAAATTCTTCAGTTCTTCTTTTCTCATTACTGCTATTTCACAGAACAGATGAACAACATGCAATACAACATTTATGTATGTAACACAGGGTTTTCCTATGCTACAACCATTGACGTACAAGTAGAAGCTCAAAATAATTTCGTATTTATGCCAACCTCACAGGCATAAAAAACCATTTTTGACATCTGATGATTTTCCTTCCTTTCCTATCCACCTCGCCCCGCTATGTATTTCATGAGACTTGGTTGTTTTTCAAGTCACTTTTGTTTTGCTGTTGTGCAATACCGTCCAATAGCATCACTTTTCACACCCACCCCACACAGAACTTCTTGCTCAATTTTTTCATTCCTGTCTACAATAACCAACAGCCACAATCAGCACTCAAAAAGGAGTTACTGGGCAAGATCTGATGTCATTTAACCACCTAATCCAGTTTAAAGACAAATCTGATAATCTACTTATGCAAGATCAGTTTGGCTTTTTTTTTTTGTCATGAACTTGTTTTAAAATGTGTACTGGAGATTTGTTAAAATCACAATTCCTCCATGGAAAAGAACTATATAAAGTGAGGCCTGTTGTTTGTTAAGCTGCTCTATGTATTTCTATAACTGGTGATTTTTAGAGCAATAACAAGTTCTAACTTTGTCCTCCATTAATGCCACAAAACCTTTACTATCTGAAAGTTGACTGACAATCTTTTTAAGCATCAACAAGTTTGTTCCAGTTTGTTCCAGTCACTTATACTTGAGCAAATTAATTGAAAGATGGATTTTTTCATTACTTTCACTGAGAACATACTGTGAAGACTGTATCAAACCATGTAAAAATTGGAAATGAAATATTCCGAAGTCTTAATACAATCTTCAATCTTTTTTTTTTGACTGACAGCACAAATTAAATTATGTGAATCTATAAATAAATAAATAAATAACAATAAAAACCCTACTTCTGAAACTCTTCAGGGTTGGAATCTGGCTCAAGGTTCTTCTTCCATCTCTCCTGGGATCTCTCGGTTATGAGTTTTTCCCCTGGAGTCTCGGGAATACCCATGGCCTGAGCAAACAGGTGTGCTCCATGGTCAGTCAGCAGCATGTGCTTTGTCTGCAGAAAACAGACAAGAGGTTCATCGACAATTCTTGTTTTGCCTTGTACTGAGCAGTTTTGTACAATCACTCTTCATTTTTATAAGTATCCACACAAAGAAAATTCCAATTTTGTTTTATTTTTAAACTTTCTAGATTTCTATGCCTATATCCTCTTCCACTATCCAAAAACCTTTTCAGCTATCCATAAATGAACTTGCATCATTCGTAGAAAAGAACTGCATTTACCTATTTATTATTTATTATAATGGGAGAAGAAAAATTGATAAATTTGGTCTTTTGCTAATTTGCATGCAACTTCTTTGTGATGTCTTCTGTCAATCACCAAATCAGTACTTAACTGTTTTGTCCAGTTCACTAAGAGAAGCAGAAGGATTTTACTCGGAAGGAAAGAATGGTAAATAAATTTCTGTTCTGTTTGAAGGTATTGCACCTTTGGTAAAATAACAAAAAAATGTAAATATCATACACTAAAATATTTCTTAACAACATCTGAACCATTTTATTTTAAATTATTTCCTTCAACTAGCTGTTACTCTTATAGACCCAGAATTTCATCAAATTTAAGAACAGAATACTGTTCAAATGGGTTTGAACAAAAAATTTTTGCTGTCTTCTAACAACATTTGCAGAAGCTCTACTTTGATTCCTTTATTTAGCGAAGCACTCAGACCAGATTTAAAGTCAACAACCTTACTTAAATCCACATTTTAAAGTCTGTTCAGCTTGGTAAATTCATATTTTAGAGAAGCTTGCCAGATAAATTTGTTTCATTATTACTTCTAGTTTAGTAGGAGCTCTAAATCTGATTTTTTGTTTTGTTTTGTTTTTTAAACCTATATCCAAAAATAACCATCAACTTCTTGGGCTACTACACAGATGTTAATTGCTCATCAGAGCCCAGGAATGTTTTGGAGGAGCAGTGATCTGACTATACAGTACTGGCATCACTTTAGAGCACAGCACCTAAGTTCAAGCAAGCTTTTATGTCCATGCAGCAGCACAGAACACAGGTATCAGCTGAGGTCCAAAAAGTAGAACCATGACAAATTAAGTCCTCAATTCATGACAGTATTGCTTTAGGGAACAAGAGTGATGTTTACAAGGAAGAAGTCCTCTGTATCTGTGAAAGAGTGGGCAACAGGAATGATGTAACCAGAGAATAAGAGAGCTACCTATTTCTAACAAAGCCACTGTTCTTCGACTTGAAAGCCAACTTCTTTGTGCAATACTGCCCCCCTCTGCTACTAAACCACTAGAAGCACATCACCCAAAAATTCAAATTGGGCTGGAGGGCTGTGTGTGTGGTGGCTTTTTGTTTGTTTGTGTTAGGGGTTTTTTTTGGAAATATACTGAACTTTTATTTTGACTTTAGCTGTATCAGAAGGCTGTGTCCTCCATCACCTGTCTTCTTCAGCAGTTAAAACTCAATGTCATTCTTTAAAGAATTTTTTAAAAAATAAAGTTTTATTAAAAAAAATTCTTAACAATTTTACAAAGTGTTCCCTCCCATACGCAGATTCTGGTAACACACATCTTCCTGAGCTGCACAAACACGGAATACTTGCAAATAGAGGAAAAAGCTTCTGTGACAGGGTGCATTTTGTTGTGGTTTCTTGGTGTTTCCTTTTTTTTTTTTTTTTTTGTCCTCGCTGAAAAGAAGGTATTTTAAAGAGAATTTTATTTGTTTTTCTCTTCCATATATCTTGTTGATAAAAAAAAAGTGGTAGAACATTGTCAAACAACCCAAAAGCACATTTTTTTCAGTCTCATTTTTCTACAGTTTCATAAATGTGTTTGCTAAGTGTAAGTGCCTGCTTTTTCTGGGACACATTTATACAAAGTAATGCAAAAGTACAGAAGGAAAAAAGAAAATAAAAGAGTTCCAGAGATCTACTAACAAACAACAAATATTGGCAAGTTTAATTTCATGGGAAACTGGGAAGAGAAAATCCCCCAAATTTCTGGAGCTGGCTTAAAATTCAGACCATCACTGTCAAACATAAATTTGCACCTTGGTCTTGAGAAGTCTATATTCTACACTATATTCTCCTTTGTCTAATGTAAAGAGATGGACGATACAGTCGAGGAAAACATATACACAGTTCACATATACCAATGAATCAGTGCTCTAATGTTCTCAAGTGTTGAAGCATGTTTACATGTCCCATTTAAAAATAAAAATATTTTTAAAAGCCATTTCAATGTTTGTTTGGTTTTTGTTTTTTGGTTTTTATTCTTGTGACCAGGAATAATTCAACAGGAATTTAACTGCTTTGTCAAGGATTTGTTGAATGCATCAAAGTATTAAAAGCCTTCCCTCTCTAGAGGCTGCTGTGCTCAGTAGGAGAGTAAGTTTTGAATGGAAATTATTCTTATGCTCTCCTTTCTTCTGTGTTCCATGAGTGTGGACAAGCTTCAGCCCAGTGAGAATGTGATAGCACAGAAGATAAACGTGTGCAACAGCAATCTAGAAGAGCTACTCTGGCCACCAGATGGAGCCCATATTGTTCCAGAATGGTAACCGAAATACAGAAAGTTGAAAGCAGGTGGGGAGGGTATTTTTGGCTGGTTGGTTTGGTTTTGGGAGCTGCACATTTCACAATTCCTTAAGGCATTGAAGCATCTCAAAACCACTGGGAAATAAGCATCCAAACATGCTTAGGACCCCAGGAAAATTACAGTTGTTAGCCATGGGTCACAAACTTAAAAATATTTTTAATTATGCACAGTAAAACAGAACAAAATACACTGTGAAATGTATTGTGAAATAGCCTGGGTAGGTGTCCCAAAATTCCTGTCCATGATGAACAGAAGAGTAAAATCAGTCAGCACTCCCATTTACTCTTCCTGACAGACAAACAGTAGAAACTCACCTCAAGATACATCAAGCAATTGAGGCCAATTTTTACAGCTGAACTTTGTCATCTACACAGATTTTTTTTTGCATCGGGGCAAAGAGATTTTACTACAAAATTTCGTGGGTTTAGGACTACACCATTATGTTTGGTCCTGTACAGCTGAATTTTATGACTTCCTTTCAAATCCAGCATCAACATTTTTGAACACCAGAAGCACCATACAATGAGAGAGACCTTTTAACAGACAAGAAAGACAAGGGAGAGAGGGTTTTGTTTTGTTTCTTTGGTTTTGTTAGGTTTGGGGTTTTTTTTGTAGTTTGTTTGTTTTGTTGTTTTTAAACAAACAAATAAAACACAACATTTTGGAAAGTTATGTTCTCAAAAGCCAACAATGTTCTTCTGACTTTATTCCTGTTGACTTAAATGGGATTTTTGTCATGGAAAAAATAACAGCAAAAAAAAAAAAAATCAGCAGTTCTGGAACGTGAACTGAACAATGGTCATTAGAAGAAGTTATCTACAGAAAAACATTAAACACAATATTGTGCCCAACATGAAGACAACATCTCTCTCAATCCTCCACTTACAATGCAAAATGTTGAAAAATTTGGTCTTGTGAAATTGTCTACCAGCTATATTTATTTGTTCTAGGTAAATAACAGAATAAAATGCATATGAAAGAACAAAAAGCTTACTCAACAGAAGTTTTAACATTGTTTTCTATTAGACATACATTTCACTAAAGTACTTATATTAAATATTAAAGAATAAAAAAGAAGTTCTGATATTAAAAGCAGAACTAGCCTCCAACTAAGGGCAAAAAGAATTCCTATATTCTTTGGAGACTGTCAAGGACAAGTTACATTTCAATCATCTTTCTAGACCACGAAAAGGTTTTATTTCCTTAGAAGTCACTTGGCGTTACATGGCCAAGTATGTTATTGGCTCATTTAATTTAGTCCCATGTCCTTGCAAAGTCAAAAAACAAGTAAACAAAAAAAACCCCAAACAAACTGAACACTAAAATCTCAAACACCAGCGGTGGAGCTACACAGAAGATGAACATGTGTTAAGTCAGCTTCTCCTTAAGCTTCCAATTGCATGGCAGAACTTACATTTCCTTAGAATAAATAAATAAATACCTCTCAAAACCCCCTAAAAATAAAAGTTCTTAACTGTCATGAACAGAGTTTCCAAATACCACCACCCATTTCTCCCTCTTCTTTGAAGCACTACACAGACATAATCACTGAGGTGTATCAATATACTAGATTAAGTTCTAAGAGAAAGAATGCTTCATGCTCAAATACCTATTCCACATACCTTTTCCATGACAAGTCGAGCAAGTTTTATTGGGTTTGCTATACATTTAACCGCAGATACTGCTCCAGAGTCTAAATTTTTTCCACCCATGATAATGGCATCCATCATTACTTAACCTTTATAATACAGAACAGACCCAAACCCAAAAAACAAAAAAAAAAAAAAAAAAACCAAAAAAACAAACAAAAAAAACAAACACCCACCAAAAAAAAAACCAAACCCAAAACAAACAGGGAGAAAGGGAAAAAGCAGTTAAGAGCTAACCAGCAGGTGAGTCAATTATTAGATCTCATCAAGCAAACTTTCTCTTTCCCAGTTTGTTGTCTGACTTACTGAAAGTATCTCCTGAATACAAACAAAACAGGAGTATAACCACAATATTCAACCATTAACAGAGGTCTCACAGTGTATAAAATCTACTTTAAAACTGAGCTTTATTTTTATACAGCAAAAAAGCACACTTCCAGGGTCATCAAAAATCATATACTAGGTATGAAAGTTAAAATGAGAAACACGAACAGAATTCTTTATCCTCCAGATCACTTCAGTACACTTAAAACCATTTTAGCTTTACAGTCCTTCAAAGGAGGATATAAAATAACTCAACAAAATAGTGCAGTGTTCTATTGAAAGATTAACATCACATAGCATTCCAAAACCCAGCCAAAATTGATGGAGCAGAATACGGAAGTTTCCGTTCACTACTGTGACAAAAGCTACCAAATAAAAACAGTAGATGAAAGTGTAAAAAAACCCCAATAAATTAAGTAATAAAATGTTGAGCTGTTATTTTCTTCTATAGTTGTTGGTGCTATCACTAACATAATTGAAAATTAATGAGATACAAAATGAGATAATGCAAATAAGTAGGGGGGTTTTAATAATGCAAATAACTGTATCATAGGGGAATAATAAGTTTTAAGTCATCAAGTGCACAAGCCTTTCTCAGGATGGAGAATACTAAACCTAAAAGAAAAAAAAAGTAAAAAAACCAAACCAAAACATGGCAGACTTACACAGTAGCTCAGGTAGAAAGGCTTGAACTTTGTACCAAACTAAACCGTTTTTTTCTACTTTATTTCTGTTAAACCAACATTAAAGCAGGTCAGAAATCACTGTTAGTATTTGCTGACACAAGACTTCTCTATCAATGTACTTCAGAATATATGAAGTTAAACCCCCTGTTACAGGAGGCAATAAAATCCTGTAATCCCCCTCCCATAACCTCCAAAAGTCCTCCTGCCACAGACACACACCCCCAAAAAGTTACTTTTTCATCCCTCCCAGACTGCATAAACTATTCCAGAGTTCACACCTGCATCATTCAGAACATGGTAATTTCTAGACTACACTGATCTGTAAAGAGTTTACAGGTAACTATGTGCCTTGTGCCACCCGTGTTAACATCATTCTTCCAGCCTCTCCTTTATGCTGGTGTTAGGAGTAAGTCGTCTTTGTTCTCCTAGATAAACCTGGCCGTACTTTTAGCTTCCTTTGACAAGGTAGGTTCTCTACCCATGATTATGAAATTCCCACTGGAATGAGGGTACTCCCTTCTCAAGAATCAGTGACCAGACCATGTTTCCAGGGGAAGGTCTACCAGCCGCCTTCATCACTGCATTAATAGTATCCTATGTCTACTGGATATCTCTCCCTGGATACATTCTAGAATTTCCTGACATTTCCTGAGCAGAAACCAGCTGTGGACAGTCCTGTAATTAAAAGGCAGCTTCCTGCAAAAAGTTGGCAAAGAGAGAGACAGGTGCCCTCTAAGCACAATTCATTCCACTTGCCTTAGAGAGCTTTACAGCTACCCCTTCTCATTCCACCATGGAAGTCTGAACACCATGGCAAGGATAGATACCTATTTCCTAGGAAATATTACAGAAAAAATGATTTTTCTTTTACAAAGATAAATACTAAACAGTGAGTTTTAAGTAGCCACTGCAATCAGGGCCATTTTCACAGAGCTTTCAGCTCATTTTTACCAGCTATTGCGAGCAGCTCTATCTAATGAGTGTGTTAACACAATCAGATGGATCTGGGATCACCAGACTACCCACCATTTAGTCAAACCTGAACAACAGCATAAAGCTCAAGTCAAGTAACACTTAAATGACAGAATGCCACCCTGATGTTCATTATACAATAGTACACACCACACCTTTAAGTACACTTCATGATTTTGGGGGCGGGGATGGGAGGGTTGGACTAGATGAACCTTGAAGGTCCCTCTGAACCCAAAGCATTCTATGCTTCTATTATTTCCACTTGAATCGCCTGGAAAAAAAAAAAAATCATGTTCAACCTAAGTCAGTAACAAAACACACACCCTGATCTCAAGAGAGTGGCCAGCAGGTCATGGGCAGTGATTTTGTCCCTCTACTCTGCTCTTGTGAGACATCACCTGGAGTGCTGTGTCCAGCTCTGGAGCCCCCATTATAAGAGGGGCATGAATCCGTTGGAGCAGGTCCAGAAGAGGGCCACAGAGATGCTCAGAGGTCTGGAGCACCTCTCCTATGAGGACAAGCTGTGAGAGTTGGGCTTGTTCAGTCTATAGAAGAGAAGCGTCCGGGAAGACCTTATCTCAGCCTACCAGCATTTGAAGGAAGACTACAAGAAAGCTGGGGAAGGACTTTTTACAAGGGTTTGTAGTGATAGGATGAGGGGTAATGGCTTCAAACTGGAAGAGGGTAGATTTAGATTAGAAATTAGGAGGAAGTTCTTTACTCATACAATCATAGAATGGTAGGGGTTGGAATGGACTTCTGGAGATTATAGAGTCCACCCCCCCTGCCAGATGAGGATCACCTAGGTCAGTCCACACAGGAACACATCTAGGTGGGTACCGAAACCTCCCTGGGCAGCTTGTTCCAGGCTCTGTCACTCTTACAGTGAACAAGTTTTTCCTCATGTTGAAGTGGAACTTCCTGTGTTTCACCTTGCAACCATTACCTCCCATACCTTCACAGAGCACCACTGAGACTGGCCCCTTCTACTTGACACTCACCCTTCAGGTATTTGTAAACATTCATAAGATCCCCTCTCAGTCTTCTCTTTTCTACGCTAAACAGTCCCAGGATTCTCAGCCTTTCCTCCTAAAAGAAATGTTCCAGTTCCTTCATCATCTTTGTAGCTCTCCATTAGTATTTCCCTTTCCTTCTTAACTGGGGAGACCAGAACTGAACACAATACTCCAGATGTGGTCTCACTAGCGCAGAGTAGAGGGGGAAGAGAACCTCCCTCAATATGCTGGCCACACTCTACTTTATGCACCCCAGGATACCACTGGTCTTCCTGGCCACAAGGAACACTGCTGTTCCATGGATAACTTATTGTTCACCAGGATGCCAAGGTCCCTCTCCATGGGACTGCTTTCCAGCAGGTCTACCCCTAACCTGTACTGTTACATGATGTTGTTCCTCCCCAGGTGTAGGACTCTACCCTTATCCTTGTTGAACTTCATTAGGTTTGCTTTTGCCCAGCTCTCCAGTCTGTCCAGATCTTGCTGGATGGCAGCACAGCCTTCCAGCGTATCAGCCACTCCTCCCAGTTTAGTATTATCAGCAAACTTACTGAGGGTACAGTCCATCCCTTCATCCAGGTCATTGATGAAGGTGTTGAATAAGACATTCAGAGGGTGGTGAGATTCTGGAACAAGTTGCCCAGGGAAGCTGGGGATGCTCCATCACTGGATGTGTTCAAATTCAGACTGGATGGGGCTTTGAGCAACCTGGTCTAGTGGGAGGTAGCCCTGCCATGGCAGGGGGGTTGGAACTAGATGACCTTTAAGGTCCCTTCCAACCCAAACTATTCTGTGAATTACAAGGTGAGAAGGAACAAGAGACTCACTACTGCACACTAAGTATACACATAACTAATAGCTATGTTATCTAAAACACTGGATGCTGACAGGTCTTTCTATCCGTGTTCATTCCTGACATATGTTGGAGGAGGGGATATTTTTACTGAAATTCATCAAAATAATAGATTTGAGGTCATACAAAAAGGTGAAAAATATTCCACTATTGACAGTAACACTGTTAGGAAATTCAGTTATGAACACTTACTGTATAAATTCATGACTGATATAACATTATTTCTGTAATATCATTTACAAAAGCACTAATTGCAAGCATTAATTAAGAGAAAACCACCAAAAATCCCCAAGAACAGTATTCCTCTGGCAATAGGTAAAGGTAAAGCATTAAGGCTTAAACAAGGCTGCAAGCTATGGTCAAGTGCCTCAAACATGTTACCTAAACATATACTCCATTTAAGGAGTCCGTGTTTTAAAGCTGAATACACAGCAGAGCAACAGGAGAAGATTTACAGAAAAGTAATACGGCATCACAAGAATGAAATGGCAGGTATAAACCACTGAAAAACGAGAAGAGACTAACCCATGTGCTTAAGTGTACTCAGAAGAAACTATGGTACATACCATGCCATTTTATTATACAGAGAAATAAACTATTTTGTGATCAGCATTTACTCCACCGCAATAATGCAAGCCATCATTTTCAAAGTCATCAAGGCAAAACCACTTGAAATACATGATGATTTCAAACCCACTTAATTCTTGAAAAATTACCTGCATTAAAATGAGGATCATCTTCCATTGATCGTACTGCTTCCTCAACTGCATCTAAGGCACTGCCTCCCTGTTTCAGGATACCATAACCTTGCAGCGCAGCTCTGACAACGCCAGCACGACACCCCTCTTCTCGTTCTTTAAAGATCCGGCCAGCTCCACCGTGCACCACAATGACAGGCTTCATCCTGCCCGAATCCTTCCGAGGTTTTCAGCTCTGCACACAGATTACTCGTAATTAGCCTGTTTTGCAAAGAAATGTCTTTAGTATGTGCTCCCTTCTATATAGAGTTGCAGTTTAGTTAACAGATACGGTCAGCTTGACTGCAACCATTTCACCTTTCAGGAAGCACAGTGATCACATGAAGGAGCTTCTAATTCAAGTCTAGACTGGAGGAGGCCTCAGGCAACTTGGTGCAACTTTCAGGTCAGTCCTGATCTGAGCAAGGGTCTGGGCCAAGTGGCCTCTGAAGGAAGGCCCCTTCCAACAGTCTCACGATTTAGCATGAACCCCGTCTGGTGATATTACAAGTTACACAGAAACAAGCCTCTGAGTAACCCTTGATCCTGCTAACTGCTCTTCACATTAGGCGGGTAGCCCTGTTGTTTGAGTACAGTAATATAAGCAGCAATAAAGTGACTGACCCGACCTGAGTTAACAGCTTAACCAGCTGTACTGCCTGGATTTCAAACATCTGACCTCCTGCTAAACCTCGTACTTCATGCAGGAAAATAAAGCATTCAAACTTGGCAGTCAACAGTTTGTTAGTACTGCTCACAGCCTCCCGTAAGCAAAAAAGGGTATTGCTATACATTTTTGGTGATGGCAATCATGGTTTTGCTTCCAGAAAAAGGGCAACGGAGAAGCAGCCTTATCTCTCACCAAAATCTAGGGCACCTCACAGAGGAAACTCGCCTCATGAAAACAGTTTCTCAGGGCCAGCTATTTTTGGAGACCGTGAAGAAATACAAAAGCCTTTGCCTCATGCTACAGTCTCTCTGTAATCCCGGACTACCGGCGGCCCACTCCCTCACACTCCCACAGCCTCAGAAGCAGCCTTTGCTCTGGGGGCTGCTGGCCAGGTCCTCTGCAGGAACGCACCAGGTGGAGACTCACCCCGTGCTCCCCTGGCTGCCCGCTCCCGGAGCCTCCGGGCTCGCTCGGCCTCCCCCACACTTGCGGAGAGGAAAAGCGAGGAGTCGGAGCCCACCTGCAGAGAGACCAGTTCCCGCAGCGACCCGCGCCAGCTGAGCGCAGCTGCTGCCGATGCCCGTGACACGCGCGCCGCAGGGGCAGGCGGGAAGCCCTGTGGCCAGAGACGCCGCCGCAGGCAGCTGCCCTCAGCCGACACAGCGCCCCCACCTGCACTGAGGGGTGCCCACACTTAAGATGGCGGCCCGCTGCCCTTCCCGCCCGGTCGTTCGACCCCTCACCTCAGCTGGAGGCCGGGCCCTGCTGTGTCAGGCCCGACGGGAGCAACCCGCTCCGGCCCCGGGCTGCTTGTCAGGGAGCGCAGCCACGTCCTGCTCTCCTCGGCTTCGTTCTCCCCTCAGAGGCAGCGCAGGAGGGGAGCGAGTTCTGCGGAAGCTCGCTCCCGCGGAGGAGCCGGGGCAGCGCTGCTGGCGGCGCCGCGCTGTGACACCACCTCGCCACCCAGCACCGCCCGATTTCCCCTCCAGACAAGTTCAAAGACTGGCCCTTCTTCCCGCAATCGAAGCCCAACAGCACGTTTCCCATTCCCGCCCTTCCCCTCGCCGCTGGCCAGGCCGCGCTATTCCCACGCCCGAAGCTCGGGCTGCGGGGTTGCAGGTGGAAAAGGGGCTGCCAGGCCCGGCCGAGCTGGGACCTGGGGGGGGGGGGGGGGGGGCGACCCGGGCTTCCCGCGCCGCACCCGGCCTTGGCCGGCACCAACCGGAGAGGGACAGGGCGGGTGGGGCCACCCTGTTCCCAAATAGACCCCAAAAGCAAAAAAG
>JANIJG010010481.1:0-19829 GCA_024611175.1 Megaceryle torquata
GGAAGTTTCACATAAACATAAGGAGAAATTTTTTCACTGTGAGGGTGACAGACACTGGAACAGGCTGCCCAGGGGGGGTGTGGAGTCTCTCTCTCTCTGGAGACATTCAAAACCCACCTGGATGTATTCCTGTGTAATCTGGTCTAGGTGATCCTGCTCTGGCAAGGGGGTTGGACTAGATGATCTTTTTGAGGTCCCTTCTGGCCCTTGACATTCTGTGATTCCATACCATATGATGTTATGCTCAGCAATAAAAGCTGAGGGACAAGAAGAGAATGTGAGGCTGTTCTTGGTTATGGTATTTTTCTTCCCAAGCAAGTGTACGCTATGTGCACACTGTGTACTGAAGCTCTGCTTTCCTGGATGTGGATGGACATCTGCCCGTTGATGGGAAGTAGTGAATAAATTTCTCTTTATATTTTGCTTCTGTGTGCAGCTTTTGGTTTTCTTATTAAATTGCCTTTATCTCAACACAAGTTCTTCCATCTTATTTTCTTCCCCTGTGCTGTTGAGGAGGGGAAATGAGAGACTGGCTGGGTCTGGAAGCCAGCCAAGGTCAACTCTCTACACAGACTTTAAAACTTTTTAGCTCAGTAGATAAATATTCATGTCTGCTGCTGCCTTGTGCAACACTTCTCTGAATTCTAATTATTTCTGTAATTTGAACAATACAACACTATAGTATTATTTTTCTTTGATAGTATACCAAGGACAGTATTAGGTCCTAACAACACAACTGTTTCCAATTCTGACAATGTATGTGGCTTTTTGTCATACCATGGTTCTATGAGTATGTCTTCCACCAGTTATTGCAGCTCCAGTTTCTTAAATCAGTCTATTCTTAAGTCTCATATGTATGCTGTTAAACTCTGTAGTGTAATTTACTCTGCCATGAGATTTTTTTTTATTTCACAATACTCTTTTTAAGATTTCTAAATTAAGAAATATAGTACATTTATATATAAAACTATACACAATTAGATGTGTTCCTCTGCTAAGTATATATTTGTTTATGCCATTAATACTTTCTTCTTTGTCTGGGTTTTTAAAGTCACAAAAGTATACTGATGGTTTTTGCAAATGAATCCTGTTTTCCATAATGCCTTTAGTGAAATATTTCTGCCTTGAATGTTGGCAAACAGTGAAGGAGGAGCTGATGTCTTAATTCAAGTTCTACAATGGAAAAAGGAGATGAGTGAAAGAGCTGAATATATTTAATCCAAGTACAGATCTGCCAAGTAAAAGAATGCTTACACTAAAACAAATAATATGATATGTTCTTGAAGTCACTTGTGGGCGGGCTGTTCATTTTGCTCTGCTATGTTGCAATTATATCCTGCTGAGTGAAGGAAAAGTTAGCCAAGTCTCAACCTCCCTAGAACAAAAATCAGCATGTTGCCATTTTTCTTCTCTACCAAGATGTCATTGTCAGCTCAGCTTCCTGCTTGGTTCTTGGATGTTCTCTATTTCATCTTGTTCCTCACATCATCCAGTCACAAACTTCAGTTACTTACTTTCTTATCTTTTGCACAAAATAGGAAAGCGTGGTCTGTGTTCTGAACTTCATGGTGCCTCTAAAGATGTGAGCAAAAGTGAACGAGTATTAGTATTTTTCTCTAAATATCCCCTCCAATACACAGATTTTATGCAACTGTACAAGCTTATAATAGCAGCAGATAGCATGCTCTCTGCTCTGTGAATTGTCTTCCAGTGTGACCATTGGCTGTGTGGGTGGCTTATGGTTTGGGACAAGAAAATCTTGAAATGTGGAAAAAATTAATATATATGTGTTATAGGAAATATTTTGCAGGTGAAAAGAAAAGCATGAAAATTTTGGGGGGCAGAGCTTAATTTACAGTCATAAGGAAATACAGATACATCCCAGAACAGGATTTCAAAATGCCTTCCTCAGACGTTAACTAGTTTGCAAATGCAATTATTATTATTTTATTTATTCTAGCAATAAAGGTGTCACAGGAACACCAAGCTTTGCCTCAGTTGTAATATTGGTAGTACTCAAAAGTGACCGTGCATGCTACGATGATGTCTTAAAGTGCATTATATTTTCTAGGTGCTGCTACTGTCCAAATAAGGAGATGTGAAATCTTCGAAGTGCTGCTACTGTCCAACTAAGGAGATGTGAGTTTGACTTTGCAGTCACTGAAGAATGCATTAACTGTATGCTAAATACTTGTTAATGATGTGAATACTCAGCGGGAGATCAGTAAGTTATACAGGTGCTTACATGTGTGCAGGATTTGGGCTGATTTCTTTCCTTTAAGAATAGACAAACCTGGAAGGTTTGTTCAGCTTTAGAGGATTATTGCCTTAAACGTCTGATTTTTCTCTCAGGAGGCCAGCTATTGCTATTCAGTACTGACCCTTGAGACCTTCACTGGCTGAATTTACAAAATTCAAGAGGTTTGTAAATGTTTTTAGTAAGGTGACATGAGAAGACTTGACCCAGTTGCCAAAAGGGAAACGGCTTGCCTAGAGTAGGGTGGATAAAATTTCTTCATCTGAAGAAATTTAAGCTTTCAAATCTTGTTTCCCAAAAAGGTACCCCAAACACTAGTATTCTGTACTCTGTTTTTCTTAGTATCTCTAGCGCATTTTTATGTTTTTTGAGCATCCATTGATGCAGGGTCTGGAAAACAGCAAAGTGGGCACCAGTTATAGTTTCTATTATAAATCTGATTGTAGGTGTGACATGGTTAATAATAAGTGGAAAAGTGGCATGTAACAACTTGTCAACTCAGAAGTAACCTTAAAACAAACCCCCAAAGAAACGTTGTTTTAACTTATAAAAGAACTAAACAAAATGGCCTTGATAATTTCTATAGGACTCTAAGTGGAAAAAGTTCTTTAAAAAATGGCAAGTTATTTTTCTGTAACACTAAACTAAATGAAATCTAGTTGATACTCAGTTGAAAAATGCTAAAATTCACAGTGGAGCCTTTAATATTTCACTTGTGAATCAGTTGCTAGCACTGCACATTGGACCCTTTCAAATAAGTGTCCATGACAGTGCTTGAGAAGCTTTCCTCTTTTGGTTGAGTTCATACCCACTTCTACAGTTGCATCAAAAAGATGTTACTATTTTATTTGTTGTGGGTTTTTTTTCCTTCTGGTAGTTGTTGCTAACCGGTGGTTGTATTTGGATCCAGCAGCCAAATTTCAATGTTTTCTTTGCAGCCCAGTTGCTGTGCAACTGAGCAAGGTCCTGCTTTGTGAAAGACTGATTGCATCAGGTCATCTCCAAAGGTCTCTTTCAACCTCAATTATTCTTTGACTGTATGATTTATGATTCTCTTTTGTTTCTGTGTCCAATGGAGAGAGTGGTACTCTCCCCTGTTTGTGGGAATCCCCTGTGGATTTTCTTAATTTGATTGTGTAAAGGTTTACATGGAGGAGGTTCATTACCCTGATTTTGAGAGATTGTTAGAATGAGAGGTGTCAAGAAATTATTATTCTCCCAAGTGTACTTTTTTTTTTTCCTGTCAGATATTGAGAGAATCAATTCAGGAAATTATGAACAGCTCTGTTTATATTTTAACCTTTATCAAGAAGCCCCTTGGCATTGTAACTACAGACTCTCCACTAAGTTATTAGGGATTACATATGAATGACGGAACTGTTACAGTTATTTCACTTACAATGTTTTGCAATTTTCTTCACTATGTTCTGGCATCTGTCAAGTAAAAGAAATTCTGCTCTTTCATAGATGAGGTTTTGAGTTCATATCTGCCTGCGTTAGGGGAGAGTTCAGACCATGAGTAAGGTTTTCTGCATTTAAAAAAACCATTTCCTACCATTCCGAAGTCTAGATAAATATATTGTTTGTATTAGTAAATTAACTTTGTTGAATAAGTTAAACAGTTGTCACACAGAGTAAGCTACAATGCCAGAAGTTCTTTTGCCAGTGTATCTGTTTTAGCTGGGGTATGGTGGTTTGTGTTGGTTGTATTTTTGGTTGTTGTTGGTTTTGGTTTGGGTTTTTTTTCCAACTCCTTTACTAATGCCCCATATGGTACAAAACTTTCAAATGTAGAACAAGCCTGGGAAATTCATCTATCATTTTTAACTAAAATAATAGTGCAAAACTGACAGACATGAATCTACCTTGTGTAGAAAATAAGAAAGATGTGGGTTTTTTTGCTTATCCTTTCACAAATTGTTCTTTGATGAGAAGTGATAAATGACATTTGACACAGAAGGTCCTCCCAGGATAACAAATAACACATGGATGGCAGATTTGGGGGAAGAACAAGGGGAATATTAAGCCTTTATTCCAAACGACAAAAGTTTCTGCATTAGTGTTAAAATATGATTTGTCTCTGTAAGGTAAGCAGCTTACAAGGTGCTAGCCAGTTCCATTATGAAGAGAAGCAAGTCAAAGAATTCACCCCAAAAAGTAGGACTACACTCTATGTAGGGACAAATTAGTGGGTCCATCCTACTGCATCTCTCTGCTGAAACTCTGATTGTCTGTGGAGTACAGTAATACCTTCTGATGGACTCAGTCCCACTGTGTAGCACTTTACACCCCTGAACTTCCATTAAAATCAATGCAACATTCATGATAGGGCTCAGCAAAAGAAAAGGTAGAAATGGTACTGCCTTCTGGCTTGTGATGAGAGGCCCATCAGATTTGTGAATGCAAATTTGCAGTTGTGAGTAGCACCACTGAAAGAAGTAGTACACACTGCTACTTTGTGTTTGCACATGTGAGTATTGTCTCTTTGACTTTTCATTACTTCATCTAATTAGATTTCTTGGATGTAAGGTGGCAGAACCTGCAATCACTGATCTTTGGTGCCCTTAAACACAGGGAGCTGTAATTAGATCACTAGACAGTCCTGCTAAAAATAATAGAACTGTCTACAGTGTAAGATAGTAGTTTACCCCTTCCTTGTCAGGAAGAAGTGATCCTTTGAAGATACTACATATGAACTACACAAACAGAGGTATTGCTTTGAATCATGCAGATATTTCTGGACTGAAGCTCCTAAGGTAGGAAGTTAAAAACTTTGCCTTAAAAATTAAGATGTGTTTAGACACTGGTAATTAGTCCTTCTGCTTAATTTTGGAGACATGGTTGCAGCTTATTTGAGTTATTTAAGAAGGGGTCTCAGCGGTATCTAATCCAAGCTCTTGCTCAAAGCAGGTTCAACAGTGAGATCAGACCAGGTTGCTCAGGACTTCGTTCATTCTGGTTTCAAAAACTTTCAGGGATGAAGACTACATAGCTTTCTGTATTGGTTGCTAAAAGTTAACAATAAATATATTTGATCTCATAAACACACTTTTTATCAATATTTTGGTGTGTATGTGTGTGTATATATATATATACACCAGAAAACAAATCACCATATTTTTAAAAATATCTTTGAGATTGAACTCTATTTTTCCCCCACTTTAGAGAATAATCTAGAGGTTAGCAAGCAAAGGTAGCTGGAAGATGAGATTTCTCTTTGCTGTGAGCTTTAGTGTAACTTCTTGCATATCATGCTTTTAAAACGTGCCTCTGTATTCCAGGTGGGAAAATGAGTTGCAGATGTCCTATGCAAGTAGATAGATAGAATATTTTATAAGATATCTGACAAAAGGGGAAGTGGATCCTTAAAAGTACTTGAATTTTGTGACTAAATGTTTCCTCTTTTTCTCATGTGTACCTTTTTAAAGAGGAACTCGCCCTCAGTCTGACCTGAGAGAAATGCTACATGGTAAATGGGCAGCTACACTTGTACTTCTAGTTCCAAAGATATAGTTCTGGGATATTCAAAATGTATCAACATTTTTGCATCTGCTTCATGCACCTTTGAAAAGTAGCTGGATTTTTTTTTTTTCATATCTGTATTATGGTTTCCTATTACCCTCTCCAGCTTCAGGATGTGCATTTCTAATTAGTTCATCAGTAATTCAGGAATTAGTATTTTATATCAGATGTTATATGAACATCTGCATTACTAAAATAAAAAAAAAAAAAGAGAATAGAAAATATAGAATGTGCTGTGTCCCTCTTTCAACACTTGAGAACATGCTTTTCCCTCACTCAGGTTGGCTATTCTTTCCTGACTGTGCTCCATGATTACTATCAGAATTAATTAACTTCCAGTTTATAATGACAAATCTAGCAGTTGTAAAATAACCAAATTCAGCACTTCTTCCCATGTTGCATCTCTGTGAGCTGATTCAACCCATATTACAGCTATTGAGTTGGACATTTCCTCATTACTCATGGGCTGATGCCAAACAAGGACTCTTAAAGAACCACAATCTCCAAACTAGCCTCTTTACTTTTATTTTTTTTTTTTTAACCTTATTACTGTTGTTGTAGGTATCTAATTTGGGGGGTTTACTGGGATTTTGTGGTTCGTTCTTTTGTTTGGTTTTGGTGTTGTTGGGTTTGTGGGGGTTTCTTTGGTAACAGTGAATTTAGTTAGGCAGAAAGCTGAGGTTCATCACTGAAGGTCACAAAGTGAAATCTAGGATAGTGCTCCAGAGCTTAAATTCCTACAAGCAGGAAAGCAAATTCTGCTCCAAAAGGTTAAACAAACCATATATGTGATTTGCCTAGATTCTGCACAGCTTTCTGTAAGCACTGTACACAGGAGAGAATGTTTGCTTTTCTTATGATGAATTTTTCCAGAGCAGAAGTTCATGATATAAATTTTGAAATTTACCACAGCTCAAGAAAGGATTATTACATATTTATTTTCCATTTTAATGAGTAGCAGAAAATCATCATGACAAAAATTACATATACTTTAATTTCTTTTCAAACATATGAATAGATAGATAGATTTAGTTCTTATATTATTTCACTTTTCTGTTAGTTATATACTCTTTTTGTCCAAAATATACTGCCCAAAATATGTCCAAATATATATATATGATATATACATTTTTTGTCCAATATCTTGGAATTGAGCAGATTTCAACAAATTGCTAATTCTTTTTAAAAAGCAGTTATTTAGGTGTTCCAAAATAAGCAATTATCTGTAAATGTTAATCTCCTTATTTTAAGTTTATCAAAAATAATCATAAATGTTCTAAAAATGTTTGAAATCTAATAATTTTTGTGTAAGATAAAATGGAGTACATTTTTTAAGTATATGTAGGGTGTGAAAACCATTTATTTTGCTCCTTTATCAGCTAAAGAAGTAGCAGTTTAATGTTATAAATTGTGAAAATTATCTGACCGTGCATAGTGGGACTTTCCACAGGAGGCACAAATTCTACTGAAAATAAATGAAGGGGAAAGAACTTCACCAATAAACTCTGCCTTACTCAAGTCTTTATCAGGAAACTACTGTGTCATTTTTACTGAAGTGGTAGAACTGGAGAAATAGTTTTAGTTATAATCTTTCAAAAAGATGTAAATAACCCATGGTAGAAATCACACAAGTTATTTTAACAAGTTAATTAATTTCTGTAAGGCAGAAATTGTTTCCTGTTTTCTGCTTTTCAAATGGTGATGAACATCATGTTCCCTTTACAACTGAATTAATGTACAGAAATAACAGATGAACAAGTGTCATATTGTAGTTTCTGGAATTTCCATGTGAGAGAGCTGGTACTTTGGGTAGTTATGGTCATGGTTAAAGGTTCCCACAGAATTTGCCAGACTTTAATTAAAACATCCTTTCCACTGTATGAACATCTGGAGAGTTTAAATTCTCATGTTTTTCCACAGCAATCCTAATAATTCTGAAAAATTTGCAGAGATGTTGAAAAATCTATTTAATATTATAATAATGTAAGCCTGGAACTTCCTGTGAAAACAAATGGTATCTGATACAGCTCTGATCAGTGGCATTGGCTATCTGAAGATATATTAATCAAAACTTTTTACTTTTGTTTTTGAAAGAAACCAACTGAAGATATTTTTATTCTTGGGGATTTTTGAACAATCATTTTGCTTTATACAAACAGCTGCAGCTTCCATAGTCTAAATGGGGATTGGAAGGCAATAATATATACTGACAAGAATACATAGTAGAAATTACTGTAGATTAGCTGGAGAGAGGGTTTTAGTGGTTCTTTGTGTTAGCTTTGATTATAAGTGTTGTGGGTTCAACTAGGATAGGGTTAATTTTGACCAGAAGCTGGGAGGTGGCCACAGCCAGGACAGACAAGTGAACTAACCAGTGGGATATTTGATACCATACTGATATCATGGGTGCTATATACAGTGGGGGATGGGCCAGGCAAAGGGCACAAGTTCAGATGGGCATTCAGAGGGGGTAAGGCAGAGTCCTCCTTAGATTGTTCTACATCACTTGATATGCATATTGCTTCAGTGCTATTACTGTTGTTGTCACTTCTCCCATTGTGTTGTATTAAATTCTCCTTATCTCAAACCATGGGGGTTTGTACTTTTCTCCCTCTTCTCCTTCCCATTCTGGGGGTGAGGGGGCAGTGAGCAAGCATCAGGTGGTGCTCAACTCCTGGCTTAGTCTAAACCATGACAGTAAGAGAGACTTCAGAATCTGGAGCTAAGAAATTCTGCTGTTTCCCATCATACTGCTACCAGCACTTGACCAGAAAATTCATCAACTTATAAGTGATGGCACCACAGTTATAACAATTTGGACAGCTGCTAATATGAGTTTCATCAGTTTCTTTAAAATCTGGTAAAAACCATTCATGTCCAGCAAAACTTGAGCTGAGTATTTTGAAAGAAAGAACACCCTCACTGCCTGCCAGTAGCTACTACCTATGCACAATTATTTTAGAAATAAACTCCCTGTGAACTGACCACTTACCTGGAAGGACAAGGGCTAGAGGCTTTTTCTAAGAGTAGATTTATTTGCCCTGTCTTTCATCATCTGGACTTTAGAGCTGATTCTGTGATATCCTGTGAATAATTTCTGATGAATACCTGATGCACAGTAAGTAAGCCTTAAGACTTCAGTAGAGTGCTGGTAAACAGGCAGATTAATGCACCTGTCATCTTGTTCTCAGCATTATATGCATATATGTTGCATAGACATATACCTAAACATAGGCACAGCTACATGTGTATATGTAAAGATATGTGTATATGTAAAGATATGTGTATCTGGTTTCGTTTGGAGTTGTTGAGCTGTTGCATATGTTTTGAGTAGCAGCTATAATCACACTTCTAAACAAAACCAAGTTTTCTTCAAAACTGATTTTAGTATTTTCTGCTTTTCTAGCTTTGTCTTTAAAAAGATACAGGACACAAGGCTCTTGACAGGTGGAAGAATTAAATGTAGATCATACTACATCAGTATTTTGACAAATGGCAATATGCACATAATCCCAGTTTCTCTGCCAGTCAAACCACAATAATAAATGTAAATGTTTAAGTACAAGAGAATAAATAACCTAGTAAATAAAGGCAAATAAGCATGTATTGGAAAAGAATGTGATCTTGGATGAACACATACAGTATGTCTTTGAATGCTATTCCCAGTGACACTCAAGTTGAATACATACTTAGTGAAAGCCAGCAGAGATTGCTAGAGCGTGTTCATATACTCTGTGAAGTATCTAATGTGCATGTGCATCTAACAGAGATGCAAAGTTGCAAGTATTAAAGGATGTCTATACATTCAAGATACATTTTTACAAGTTTTGCATACGATATCTTTCTATGTTTCTGAATTACAAATATACTTTGTTAGTTCTGATAATGATTGATCAATCATTTGCTCAATTTGCAAACAGAGTGCTTCTGGATTTTTAAAGGATTTTGAAAGGCTGGAGTTCATGTGGTCTCAATTGTACTGAAGATCAAGAAATATGTTTTAGGCAGAAAGTTTCAGGTAGCAACAAAACATTAACAGTCTAGATTTTACTGATCCAAGTTTTTTATTAAGTTGTGAATATATGTTTCCTTTCTATACTAAACCTATTTTCTTCCTTACTATTAGAAAATTTACTTTGAAATGTGAAATAAAATACAAATTAAAATTTTCTTATGAAACAATAAGTTGTATTAAATTAGGACTACCTAATAAATATCTTAACTACACAGGAATATTTTATGATTAAATCTCACTAATATTTACATGAATGCCATAACACAGTAGTCAATATTAAATTTATCCTAAAATTATTACAGATCAATGTCTGTCTCTAACAGAACAAAAATTTCTTCTTACAGAAAAATTCAGAACACTTTCCCAACAGATACTTTAGTAGTAGACCGACTTGTCTCTTCCAACAAAAGAATTTTTCCAATTGAAACTTTTTATTTCACTGTGTTTCCAAATGTGTTAGGAAAGCAATGATTCTTCTTCAGTTTTCCCATCTATCAACAGGACTAAAAAATGTTTTTTCAAATGTCTGTGTACACGTATGCTGCATAGATCACAGAAATACAAGAATTTAGTAAAACCAGAAAATCCAATTTATTTTAGTTAGATTGTACTATTCTATCTCAAACAGGCCTCCCACTACATAACCATACTGTAGCCAGCATTAGCCCTTGATTTTTTTGTGCAGTTTCAAGCTGAAGAAATATTTATGGCAAAGGTATTTTAAAACTCTTTATTAGAATACCTAGAAAAAAAGTATTTTATCCTTCAAAACGGAACTGATCATGAAAGCAGATGTAAACGAACCACTTATCTTGATCAAATGAACCACTTTCAGGTTTAATATTTACATCAAGACAGAGGCAAATCTGTAGCATTTCCACAACTGTGGGTGATTCAAAGGAATCAAAAGCAGAAAATGAGATCTATGGATTTAAACATTGTCCTCCAGTCTCATCAATAGTACTTTGTACAAAAAGCATAGCTGATTGACATTGCTCCATTTAGCGTGCACCTAGTGTCAATATGAATAGATAACAGTTGAAGAATTTGTCCTTCTATTAATAGCAAACACATTAATTTCAAATGCAGCACATTGCAGTAATCAAACACTGCCCTATATGCCTTCTAATTGGTTAGGTTGGTGGGGTTTTTTTTTGTTGTTGTGGGGTTTTTTGTTTTGTTTTGTTTTTTAATGGTGTTAAATTGTCATTCCAACCTGTCAAATTCTGTTTATAAAGACCGTAAAATTTTGGTAGATATTAAAGTTCACGTAGGTGACCTTGGGCTTTTTTTAAGCTCATCATTGTTTGTCATACATATATATACGAGTAGAAATAAAAGTCAAAGACCATCTATTTGAGCATAGTCTCAGAAAATACTGAGATGGGGAAAAATTATGCCAAAGGCTGTGCTTAAAAAAAACCCAAACAACCCTCTTATTTGTGTATTTCAAATAAAACAATTCTTATCTTACATAAAACTGAGGAGAAGTGGTGTAACAGTCTCTGGCCTGTGTTGTCCTCAAAATCATAGTTGGAAGTTTGAGATAAAGCTAGTTGCTGTGGTCCTAAATCCTGCCACGAATACTGCTAAAAACCGAACATTGCACAGCTGTATTACATTTATATCTTTATATATTTTATTTTATTGTTCTGCCTGAACCTCTACCCTGGCATTGCTTAGACTACCAGAAGCGGGTTTGGAAATAAAGGCCAGTAACTTGTGCAAGATGAAATCACTATGGTTTATCATCATGCTTTGTGTGGAGGCCACCAATACATCTCCTCGATGTCTTTATATATTGGCAAGGTGCATTAGGCACTCCTCTCCAGCATCTTTCTGTCACTGCCCTTATCACTAGTCCTTTAGATCTATGCTGACTCCTTCTTTGATTTGTTTGCTCTATTCAGTCTGTGCCGCACTACTGAGTATATAATTATAGCAGAGGCAATTGAGATGTAATTATTGATTTTAAAGGTGAATTATTCCATTTAACTACCTACTGATTTTAAGTTTTCAGGCATTATGCAGGTTGTGATGGGATCTTTTAAATTTATTTAGTTTTTTAAAAAGAGAATCAGACTTTAGAAGGATGGAAGTGTTATATAGCTGCCTAATTATTTCTTTTGATTTGCTGGCTGTTCGGAACCTTCCAGTTCTTAGTCTTCACCATTTATATTCATGAGCCACAACAAAAAAACTAGTTGCAGCTACAAACGTGCACAGGTTCAGAGTCTGTACAGGCTCCAAAACCATTTGGAATCACCAGTTGCAAGCAGAACCTGTCTGAACAGGGTTTTGAATTGCCTATCTCTGCATTTTTTACAAATCTAAAGCTCAAAGTGAGTGTTTATAGGCATAAAAATTACAGGAAGACTGTCATGAGCAAGAAAAATGGCAATTTTTAATCAATACATGGCTGTCCTGATTTTGGTTGCGGTATAGTTAATTTTCTTCCTAGCAGCTGGTACAGTGCTTTGTTTCAGATTTAGGATGAGAATAATGTTGATAACACAGGGATGTTTTAGGTGTTGTTGAGCAGTGCTTACACTAAGTCAAGGACTTTCCACCTTCTCATATTGTCCTGCCAGTGAGTAGGCTGGGTGTGCACAAGGGGCTGGGAGGGGACACAACCGTGACAACTGACCCAAAATTGCCAAAGGGATATTCCCCACTATATGACATCATAACTGGTATATGAACTGGAGGGGAGCTTCCTGGGAACTGGCATCTTGGTGCTTGGGGACTGGCTGGGCATCGGTTAGTGGTTGGCAAGCAACCGCATTGTGCATCCCTTGTTTTGCGGATTATTTTATCATCATTACATTCCCTTCCTTTTCTGTCCTATTAAATTGTCTTTACCTTAACCCATTAGTTCTACTACTTCTTCCAGACTCTCCGCTATCCCACTGCATGAAGTGAGCAAATGGTTGTGTGTTGTTGATCTGCCTGTTGGGTTAAACCACAACAATGGTAGTCCCAAGAAATTAATGGCATTATGTGTTTAATTTGTTCTTCCTTGCTTTAGGCTGTTTACATCCTGGTAGGAGAATAGTCTTCTTGGATGTCAAAACTGTCATTTCTTTATTTGAATATATAGCAGAAATTCCTACTTCACCTTTATGAGCTTATGGAAAGTTGATGTGGTACAAAATTGTGTGGGGATTAAAAAGAGTTTTGCACAGTAAATACCACTTGTGGTGGAATTTTCCATTTATTTTATAATTCTGTTTGCCAGTTGTGACTTGAAGAACTGTGCTGTATCATATGGCAGATGGTGGAGGGCAAAGATAGTGAGCTTATTATGTACTGAATATATCTAAAGTGTAATTAATTTATTATCTCGGGACTTTGTCTACAAATGGCTAAGAGATCACTGCAGTTAACATTAGACAACACAGGACTCCTGATCAAGAACATTATTAAAATGTGTCCCTGATACTGTGGAAACATGTATTTACTGTTTAGATGTTGAGTGGGACATATTAGAACCTCAGCTGGAAGATATTACAGATGCAGCATATAAATTAGGTTAAATTTTAAGTGAAAGCTGGATTTGAAAATTTAGTCCTCTTAATTACACTGCAGGGTTGGAAAGGAAGAAGATTAAGCAACATTTTTCTGTTCATATTTGATACAGTGAAGTAATTGAAAGATGGGAAATTCCCTCACACTGTTACAAAATCAATCTACCATTGTATAGAACAGAGTTGTACAATAATTTAATCAACATCATTGTGCATTATCCTACTTTGGACTTTAACCAGTTGCAAAAGGATAGATTAAATTTGGAATGAATGCCATTGCTGTCTGAGGGTTTGCTTTTTTCTTTCCTCAGTCTTCTAATGATCTGGGAATATATATTACTGTAGTTATGTCTTAATTTATCAATAGCAGCTGATAGGAATATGATGTTTTAAATTAAAGTCGTCATTGATCTACAAAGATTGGATTGCATCCAGTTCTCCATGTCCCATTTTTCAGAAATGTGGGGAAACTGGATGGAGTAAGTTACTTTCTATCATCCTTCCTTAATTTCTTTCCTTTAGTATTTTTATGAGACAATAGAAGCTCTCAGATGAAACAGTAAAAAATCAAATAAATTCATATGCTCTATCAGCTTGCATTCAAAAAAAACCCCAGAACTATAATTCCCAAGTAGAGCTAAAATGCAAGGAGAAGGCTTTTAACTGATTTTTTTTTTCCCTCTGCATGCTTCTATTACTTCTCTAGCTGCTATTCCCTTAAAAATGTCTACTATAATTAAAAATCTGGTTGTCTTTTTCAAATGAGTTTACACTCTATTTTTATTATGTACTTTTTGTCCTGGGCTAGGCAGAATATCACTGCAGCTACAGAATGGACTCCCATGAACACTGGCTTACAGATTGCTAACAAACATTATTAAAGCAGTGAAAATAATTACCCTCATAGACTGTAAAGCAGCACTGGAGATACCATGTAGCTGAAGCAACATCTTTTGATCCCTCAGTCATCTAAACTTGCATGAGCTTCTCCAGTAGATAGATGTACCTGGGGGGGGTGGAATCATAGCTCTGAACTGGACAGAATTTGCTCCTTTTCTTTTCTTATTCCAGGGTATCTGTTATCCCCGGGGATACAAATTATCTCCTTTAGATGTAGAGTTTTGTACCTGTACATACCTGGAAGAGGCAAGCGCTTTATTTAGTAATACAATTTTCTTCTTTTTCTTATCTAAATTTCCTTGCAATGAAAAGCCCATAAACATAATATTTTAAAAGTAACACTTTTTCTTAAAAGTATTTGAGACGAGAATCTTCCCTTTGAGATGAGATTTTATTCATTACAGCTGAATTTGATCTTCTGCTCTTTTAAGCTTCATTGGAAGAGATTGAACACCTGTTTTGAAAAGTTGGGTCCCACCCTTTGTAAGACACAAGGAAGAAAATGTCCTTCATAAAAGAATGAGGAATAAAAAGGGAAACTTTCTGGGGGGTCTAGGGTAGGCAGATAGGCTAGGATTAGAGACCCAGATGACAAAAGATGCTGAGGGAAAAGGAATATGAAGGTTTCTAGAACAGGTGAATGGGAGATGGGAGAGAAGGATGAGGAGAAGAAGTGGGAAAAATGTAAGATAAAGTGGATGTAAGTCATAACAAAATGCAGTAAGAATAGTACATATAGGAGGCAAAAGTTATATGTGAAGTAGAATTATATAATAGCATTAATGTTACTCAGTAAGAGTAAAGCATCCATGTAGATATGCAACAAAGAATGAAAAAAATCATGTTCAAAATTGTCTTCTGTAGGACATGAGCACAGATACAGAGAAGAAAGATTAACTGATATGATTTCTCAGGTATGGACTGCACAGAAAAAGTGTTGATGTTATAATAGCCTGGATAAAGTTATGACATGTGAACAAAAGACCAAAATTTGGGGATGGAGTTTGCTTTCACAGTGTAAACTCTAGCAGAATGTAAATCTGATGCAAAGGACAGATACCATACTGTTTATATACTGCCTGTGATGTCATATGGTGTGGAATATCCCTTTGGCCATTTTGGGTCAGTTGTCATGGTTGTGTCCCCTCCAGCTGTACTTAGATATCTACAGTATGTCCCAGATGCAGGAAAAAAAGCAGGTTGGTTGATTAATGAAACAATTTTAATAACTCTCTAACTGAACATCTCATTACATTGCTGCATTGTTTTCAGTCCTAGAATAGGTCAATAAGTTACAGTCTCTAAGAGATTCTGCACCAAGGTGCTCAATTTCCCTTATGCATTCACTTTGACAGAAATGGGGATGTACAATAGACCAGATTTCGAAAAAGAAACCTTATTTATAGGTGCAAGTCAGTGGATATTGCTGAGACAAGAACTCTAAAAGATCAGTTCAAATGTTACTGCCAACGTGTGTCACAGGCTACCAGAAACTGCAGCAGTACAAGACAACTGCCAAGGGAAGGCAGTACACTTCTGGAAAGAAATAACCATTCAAATTAAGTTTTAACATGCAAAAAACCCAGATAAGAACATGTGTCTCAGTGTTGTAGGCTAATGATTTGATGTTAGAGAGAGATTTGTAAGGAGAAATAACGCATATGTATACACATGCAAACATATCTTTATATGTAATTATAAAAATTAGACCAGTCTTTTGGATACACAATGTTCCAGAGACAATGGCAAAATAAATTCCTATTCACTTGAAATAACATGGTAACAAAACAAATTCAGGTTTCAGATAGATTAGAAATGGACTGAGCTATTTCTGAATGTTGGTTGGTAAATTCCCTTTGGTGACAAGATATCTGCATCTACATCTATTTGTAAGGTTTGCATTAGAAGCCAAGCCTTGTCATCCCTGAATTCATTAAAACATGTCTTCCTATGCACTGCAAATGGGAACAGAACTATAATTAATTATTGTCATAGGTCTGCATTAGTATAAATTATTCCTTTCTGCATTTCCGTAGATCTCCATGTCGCATCCATTGCCATCCAGACTTGAATATCCACATGGAAAGAGTATTTTTCTGTATGTGCCTTTCCCACTGCAATCTAGAGCATAATGCATAGACAAACACAGGGATGGATATTATTGCCTTCTTCAGTCTTGCTTATGCATACGGACCATGCCCATTTCCTTCTTGTTAGTAAAAGGAAAAAGCTTCCCATATTGGCTACATGGACAGCATCCTGATCTAAGTGAATATAACAAATTAATCCTTTACTCATCTCTCATGAGAGAAAGCCCCTCCAGTCATTCGTATGAGATTGTGTGTATCTTTAATCGTGTGCTTTTCTGGGTGAGAAATGCAGTCACTGTTTCTTGATGCTAGAAACACAGGGAATTCCACATGAAGGGAGAAGGGGTTTCTGGGCTCCATTTAAAGACAGTCATTTTCAGCCTCTAGTATTTGGATAGAAGCACTTGGACTAGGACTTCCACTGCAGAGAAGACTCCTATGAGGAGACTTGGTGAAGGCATGACATTGTGTAAAGCAGGAGGATGCACATACCACATATGATTATTTGAGAAGTGCTTTGCAGTCAGTTTTCCTGGTGGTGAAATTAGTGAAGTTGATGTGTAGCTAGGTGTTGGGGAAGCACTTTTTAAATAACCTGTAAATTTCTATGAACCTTCAGTTTCTGTCAAATGATAAGAATAAACTGTCAAAACACAAATATATAGGTGTCTCGGGCAATCTAGTTCTCAAGTGTTAGTGATGAGGCAGGGAGAACACAGCTTCAGGTCGTGAGCAGAGCCATGTAACAGCATCATACAAAGCCCACAACTGACTAGTGGAGGGATGTGATGAGTTTAGATGCTCCAACCATTGAAGTGAATATGTCATTGTCTCCTGCATGGGGCCCTCTCCACAGGGTACAGTTCTTGCCAGGAGCCTACTCCAGTGTGGGCTCTCCTCTGGCTGCAGCTTCATTCAGGGCACATCCATGTTCTCTGGTATGAGGTCACTGATGGTCTCAGCTTTGGCCAGCAGTGAGTCCATCTTGGAACCAGCTGGAACTGGCTCTATCTGACCTGGGGGAACTTCAGATGTCTTCTCACAGAAATCAAGCCTGCAGCCTGCCCCCAATCCCTCCCTGGTGTGGCTACCAAAACCTTGCCACATAAACCCAATACAAGTGTCCTGACTAGTAGCAGTATTTTCTTGCCTTCTGTAGCAAATTGTTTCTGAAGCTGCCTTTTCTCTGGGCAAGCTCATCTGATCTCCAGAAAAAGGACCCTTTTCTTTAAGAACTGTCATGTCACACAGTCTTTTTAGAGAAAAAAGAAAAAAAACCCAACCCCCAGATAGTTATGAACAGAAATAAAATAAAGCAGAACAGAAATATCCCAGTTACAGGACACTAAAGTCTTGGCTTGTGATTCCTATAAATCTTGGTTACTTCTGGAGGAAAATTAATCTGAGCTGTTAAAAACAAAGAGACAAGAAAGTTTGTAAAAAGTTACAGGGGCAAAGACTTCTGAATTAATAGCATTCAAAGAACTTTTTAAAAATGCTTTTAAAAAAAGCCGAAGAAACAAAAAGGTGCATTTACACTTTGATACCATGGTGCTGGCAATGCAAAGATCCAGTTCATAGTCTGAGGAAATGCATTCTGCAGATGGCCAAGGCAAACCTTAGTCCCAGTTCATACTCTAGCAGCTGGTATCCTAAGTTTTGTATCCCTCATTGGTCTCGCTTCCTTTCATTTAACAGACAGACTGTTATTTATTTTCCCTTTTAACAAATGGGGCTTTTGTTCATCTGCTTCCTTCAAGCAGCCCCTTCAGTAAATTTTGTTTGTCCCTGAATTTAGGACCAAGTTGCTGAATCATCTTTGGCATAAAACACAGCAAAGGTAATGTATGCAAAGCAAAGACTACTGAGTATGATAGTGCTAATCCAGTTGCATTTGTTCCTGAGTGGAACATGCAGCTTGCCACTGTCAGGAGAGGCAGCAGAGAACAGTCAGAGGAGTTATACCAGGGGCTACATCACAAATAAATGGGCACCATAAACTTACTTGCTGTGATCCTTTGTGGGCACAGTTAGATTGGGAGAGTGGGCGTTCTCTTTCCAATATCTCATGCTAACTCTTGGAAAAGGGAGCAGCTGCCTCTTATGCTGCAGAGCAGCCTGGTGACAGTGCACGGGAACAGATGGCAGAGCAAGTGTCTCTTTCTTTGCATTTAGGCAGTCCCCTTCTCTCCTCCTCCTTCTCACAAACAGCCTTAGTGATTTTTTTTTCATGGTTTCAAGATACCAAACGTTTTCTTTTCACTCCAGGAAACAATCACCACTGCTCTTTGAGGAGTAAAAAGAAGAAAGGGGAAAATCTAAAGCACTTATTTTTTCTCCATCCCTCTACCCCCAACCCCCCCTCCCACTTCCCCTGCCCTTCTTTCACATGTCAGACAACTGAAAAAAGAAATAAGCTTTAATTTTTTTTTTCTGTTCCTGTGGGTTGATATATAGACAATCTCAAAAGTGTTTGGTAGTTATCTTGCTATACAGAGAAGCAATGGGATAATAGAATACAAATTAGGGAAGAACTAGTATGGCCATGCCTCAAATTCTGCATCAGTGTTAGAGGTTTTTCCTTTTGTTTCAGTAATCTGAAGATATAAATGCTTAGTTTGTATATATATAAAGATTATTAGTTTACACAGATATAAGCAAAACTTCTGCACAGAATATATATTCTAGTGACTATTGTCTATTAAGTATTGCTAGATGAGGAAAACACATGATTATGAAACAGATTTCATCTACGACATGGTTTTCCTGTGATTTAGATGAACAAACCAAGTTATTGAAAATTGTGCAATGACTCATACCTGCCAAGAATAAAAATTAATTTGGAGATCAAGTGGACACTTTTAAACTCACTGTTACAGTGAACTCAACTGGGACCAAATTAACACGTCCAGGTGCTCTGCTCTTTTTTAAGAGGAGTCCACCCAGCAATTCAAAGTCTGCTGATGCCAGGAGTGACTGGACCAACTAGACATGGATGGGAGATGCTGGTGGCAGGTCACCATGCTAAGACTGATTCATTCAGACTCTCTGCAGGCTCACTTAGTGCCACCAAGCTGTCTCTACTTTATTTACATTTGCAGTTGCGAAGCCTAGAGAAGCATGCATTTTTTGAAAGGCAGTTTCAGATTCTGACATAATTCCAAGACCTCTGGGACTTCAGACACTCTGTAGACTGTAATGCCTAGGCTTTGATCCATACCTGCTATTAGGCCCCTATTCCTGCAATTATAGTTGATCTTGTAACTCTATTTGCTCACATTTGGAAAGAATCAAAAAACAACCTGATGCAAAACTCAAAATCCAAATATATACTAAAGTGAACCAGAAGTGAAGTGAAGGGTACCTGGTGAATATTCTATTTCTTGAAAAGAAAATATTAATCACAACTCTGCAGAGCAGCCCTGCAGAAAAGGACTTGGTGGTGCTGGTAGATGAGAAGCTGGACATGAGCAGCCAGTGTGTGCTTGCAGCCCAGAAGGCCAATCACATCCTGGGCT
>JANIJG010010485.1:0-17442 GCA_024611175.1 Megaceryle torquata
ACACGTGCCAAGAAGCACATAGATTTATGGTATTGTACGGACCACAACCATTACGATTCCATTCTGAAAATACAGGAGGAAGGCACAGACTAGAGGTTAGCAACCTCTGGTGCAATAAACCAAGTCTTTAAGCAATAAATGCATCTAAATTACCACATACAAAAGAGATCAGGAGTTCCATTCCTGTTGAGGGTTAAATAACATTTGAAAAAAGTGATTAGCCTACTGTAAAATGTATTCTGCTGTGAAAGCCAGCTACAAGTAAAGATCCTAGGGGATCCTTTTGCCTTTGTTGCTACAAAACAACTTGGGAATAACTATAGTTATTGTTACCTCAATGCATCAGAGCAACATTACGATCTTGGAATTCCTTACGTGAGGAAGTTTTGCAAGTAATGTAAAACCTGCCAGCATTCTAAGTCTTTCTAAATACCTTGTTTTTTAAACACACAGGGTTGTCTGCCAGCAACAAGTCATCTGAAGCTAGCTTAAGAACTCCCTCCTACACACCAATGAGCCACGCTCAGAATTCAGATTACACTTACCTAAGACTTTAAGCGAGTCCTGCTTATTTATGTATGTCCTACAGTAATGCAACAGTTACTGCTTTTTATTCTGAAAAAGAGCTTAAGAGATGCTAAAGACTAAGATGACCATCATGGTTCTCCCTGTTTAGTTTATGTCTAGACAACACTTAACACGGTAGAGGGTGGAAAGAGGGAAAATAGCCAAATATGATTCAATCTGCTTTAACTTGTGACTAATCTCCCTACTTATTCTCAGGGGAGTTGGCACTTGTTGTTGCATCTTTAACTTGTCTAGAGCTGTGAAGCAAGAGAATTCTTCTTACCTCAACAAAATCCAAGGCAGCTTGCTTTTGCCTGTCTTTTCCCTTTGCGCAGGAAAAAAAAAAATTTAAGGAACACTTAAGCTTGCCCCATAATACGGGCAACTGAAGCTTAACTGCTGCTTTAAGAGCAGCAGGAGATTCAAACACTGGTCCAGATTTAGCAGCTGTGTAAAGACCTACGTACAATATAGATCAGCTTCCCTTCAAAAGTCTCCTGTGCATGCAGGATATAGCTCACTGCCCCTTTATGAACAGCTTTCTCAGCAAGGCAGTACTCATTAAGTAAACTATTCTGTCAGAGCAGTACTTCGGGGGGGGGGGGAAGCTACATTTGAGACCAAAAGGATCTACCTCTTCCCATATTCAGTGGGACTCTGAATAGATATTAATTTTTTTATAAAGACTATCTGCTTAATTGACAAGTTCTATCTAGCTGTTGTCACATGAACTTTGGTTTGAACAGCAGTTTGTCTCAGCTTGCGGTTTCCTTGCCAGTAGTCTGAAGTTTTCAAACAAAAGCCTTGGAGCTACCTTTTCCAAGACATGGTGAATATGAATTAAAAACTAACCATACAGGGCTGTAACCTCCTCTTCCACATTAACTATTTCTTATTGCAATGTCTCGTACTGCAGTCTTACAAATTGCTTTTTAACAAAGCAAATGCCTGACCCCAGAGCTCTCCATCTGTGCAACTGTACACATACATTTTCCTCCAAGGTTTCACTCCCTCACATTTTTTCACAAGGCAATTTTTACTTGAAGTTGCCACAGTATCTGGACAGACCTAGCAGACTTGCAAATTACATTCTACCTCAAATGCTCAAAACTGGTTACAACACATCTATTATGACCAAAATTTTCTCCAGAAGAATTTTCAAGTGAAATATACCTATTTCATAAATTACACACAGCTTATACAGAAAGAAAGGTACTGGCCAACAAGAAACTGCCCTGTTACTTCATAACTGATTATACCTCTCCTATATTTGTTTCCAAGTCCAAATGTCAAGAAAGTTTCTAGGTTTAAAGGTTAGTATTTTAACAGCTTTGGTTGAAGTGTCAGATACAACAATATATTCAACAGGAATTCCTCCTAAGCCAAATACACTGAAGTCTGGACACAGACAAAAAAAGCCAAAGTAAATTCTTGTCAATAACACACTCTAGATACGCTGCCAGACACCACATAGTAAAACTGCACTATGGCCAAATAAACTTCTAGATTATGGACCCTGAAGCACATCCCCAACCCCTGGCTCAGGAATCAAAAGAGAAAGTGACAGCACCGCCCGACACAAACCTTGTCTAAATCTGACAGCTTCTGCAGAAACTCTGCTTTTTACTGGACTACCACTAGACGTGCAGTGGAAGCCAGCAGAATTATGCCCAATTTTGAAGGAAAGCAAACAGAAAATCGAAGGCAAAGTGCCAGCGACTGAAGCCCTGCCGCTCCCCCTGGGCCCCGCTAGCGCCCGCTCCCCTCTTCCCAGTAACAGCTCCGCGCTTCCGTAACGCCGCAGCCTCCGGCCCCATTTCGGGCCACCTAGATCGCGGCTGCCTGGCCCGCCGGGAGCCACCGCTCACAGCGGCGAGCGCCGACCGGGGAACAACCGCGGGCAGGCGGGCCCCGAGGCTCCCCTTCCTGGGGCAACCCGTCAGCAGCGGCAGCGCGGAGGCAGCGCCGCGGGCAGAGGGCGCGCGCGCGACGGCCCCCGCGGCCTTTCCCGCCTCCCTGGCCTTTCCTGCCCCCACCACCCCCCCTCGCCTTCCCGGGCCTCCCCGCCGCCGCTGAGACGGACGGCCCCGGCAAGGCGCACGCGCACCGAGGCCCAGACCTACACCGTTTCCCCGGGCGCGGCGGCCAGCACTCACCATGTAGAGGGTGAAAGGGAAGCCGAGCAGGAAGAGCCACAGGTAGAGGTGCAGCGCGTTGACCCCAGCGCCCTGGTGCGGGTCCTGGTACCAGCCGCCGCTCAGCGCCGCCCACACGCCCTGGCGCAGAATCTGCAGCACCTGGGAGCCCATGGCGGCCCCGCTCCGCCGCGCCGGCCCCACTCTATCCGCCCTGCGAGCCCGGGCAGAGCTGCGCACCGCCCGCGCTCCGCGACAGCCCACACGGCCGTAACCGCCGCCGCCGCCTCCCCAGCAACGCCGCCGCCATCTTATGTCCGGGCCCCGGGCCGGCCGCCCGCCCCCGCGCCGCCGATAGACCGGCAGCCCTTGCGGCAGGGGACGCCCGCCCCGCGCTCTCGTCGCCGGGGAGGGACGAGGCCGCAGGGGCGGGAGCGCGCGTTACCGCGCGTGCGCGCGGCCTTCCCACCGCCCGCCGCCGAGGCGGACAGGGCCGCCCCCAGCGCCCCCTGGCGGGGCGGAGGAAGCGGGGCGGCGAGGCCTGTCTCGGCGCTGGGCGGGCGAGCTGCCGTTGCTGGCCCTAATCCCCCACCGGAGCCCAAGCGCCCGCCTACGGTGCGGTGGTAGCGGCAGGCCGGGGGCCGGACGGAATACAGTGGGGAAACGCGGCCTACGGTCACCCAGGCGGGCTCACACCTCCTAGAAAATGGAGGGAGACGGAACCTAGGAAAGGGCTTTTCCTTCTCTTTCAGGGCCTTACCCCGGTGTTCTCTTCCCGTAGCCAGGCAGGACCACATGTTCTCCTCCTACACTTTAATTCTGTAGAGTTAAAGCAAGATGACAACCTCAGCGTTAGGGACTCCTGCCATTGGCCCTTTCTGCGACCCTTCCCGGCCTCTGCCCCCTGCACTCCCTTGCTTCGGTTGGCTTCCACACATACCGAGCCAGAATCACTGGGGTTTATTCTAAAGGAGAAGGCAATGGAGCCAGCCAGGGGTACGCCAGGAGCCTCTCACAGATTTAAGTCTCAACTCCCACCTTCGCTTGTTCTTACAGAAGGTGACTAGTTCTCATCACATCCCAGCTTTCCAAGCTTTCCCCTAAAGAATGTCTCAAAAGTCACAGATCAGATAGAAAACAACAGATTAGGGAAGGACTTCTGAGAGTGCTTTCAAGCAGGGGAAAGGAGAGGTCTCTTCCTTCAAACCCTATCAATGAGTGACATTAAGGACTCCTCATTTAATTACCTGTCTCTCCAGTCATAGATGGGAAAAAGTAGCTTTCAGGGCACTCAATGATGCATACTGTGGTGGCAGAAGGATCGATCCCACACAGGTTCTGTCCTGAAACCAAGTTATTGTCCCACTCTAGCAGATACGAGACAGGGCAACAGCCCATTCTGGAGCTCTGCTGAGGAGGAATTACAGGAATGAAACAGCCCGGGCACTCAGACATGACTCATGATGAGCATGCTTCTGGGCTGGTGTTTTCAAGCGGCTGCGTTAATGCCACAGTCTCCACGGTGTTTTTCTCCTTCACAGTTAGTGAACCAATGGTAGCATTTGGCTATTCTTGGAAAACCAGAAGACAGAAGTGACTGACTCAAAGCAGATGTAGATGGTCTATTTTTTGTTTCCCCAGTGGGAATGGAGGGAGAAGGGACACAAAACCCAAACCATGATGTCTCCCTCTCCCCCCAGTATAAACAAATAAACCATTTTTAACTTTATTGTTTAAGATAATGCATTTTCAAATACAAGATGGCTAGAAGTATATTTGCAAAGGAGCATGTTTTGACTTTGTCAAACAGGATTGAGATATTAAAAGAAAAAGGATGGAGGAAGGGGGAGAAGAGGAAGAAAAAAAAAATACAGAGGATTATCATGGATGTGGAGGGGGAATTCCCTTTATATTTTTGAGATAAAGCCAAGAATGACGAGCCTTACCAGCTACAGTAGGCTCAGGAAAAAAAAAAAAAACTAAAACTACGAAGCCTGTTTCAACTATGTCATTGCCAAAATACCATTAAAAAATAAAATTATAAATACAGCTGTTAAAAGATGAAGTTTTTAGGATGTATTATCCATAAATATGTTATGGTACTATAATGATCAGGATTATGAAGCATTAGTTCTTCCAGCAGCTGCTGTATGAATGTTACATAAAAGCTGTTCACCTTGTCCACAAAAAGGAGTCAAGAGGGATAACATTCATTAATAACATGTCTGAAAGCTGCAGTAAATGCTAAAAAAACCTATATGCTTCTGCTTAGGACCCATTGATTAAATCTGGACAGATTAGCCTCAGCCTGGTAGTAACGATTCACATTAAACAGTGTCCCTGCATGAAAGGCTGGATGCTGTGGAAGATTATGGCTGCTTCCTCAGCCCTGCTCCTAGGGGGTGTTAAAGCAAAAAAACCCAAACAATCAAAAAAACAAACCAGAGGAAACATTGCAGGCTCAACCCTGATCCAAAACAGCATAACCTAGTTTAGCACAGATAGCCCTGTTGAGGAGCAATTCATTGTGGGATGATCTAGTCTGCCTCCAATATAATAAACAACAGAATATCACATGCTTGAGAGGACAATTAAGTTTCATTGTTTAGCTATTTAAATGCATACAGGCTGAAAACATTAGGGCACAAGATGGGGAAATAATATTATTGGAATCCATCCATGCCCAAAGGTAAAACTGATAACAAGCCCAGTCATACGCTTGATTAACAAAGCAAGAAAAAAAATATTATTAGCTTTTAAAGAAAACAAACAAACAAACAATCCACATCTGGATAGAAAGTAACAGCAACAGACAACCTATGCATCAAACTTCTGCAATCCAACAAATAACTAGCTTATCTTCTGCAATCTACTTCAGCCTTACAGTGCTTCTTTAGGATGGTTATTACTCTCTGTACAGGCAAAGAGTGCTTTAGGAAATGTAGAGCACATCAGTGAAGAGTGAACAATTTATAAGATAAAAATATTTAGGAGGGGACAGTAAATCAAAGAATCGGAGATCAACCTATTTGCCCCCAGCATTTCCCTTGCCATGTAGTATGCCAAGACTAAGGCAGTCATTTGCTAAGCCAGCATTACACAGGAAGAGACCAGCTCAAAACCACAAGTGTTATTTTGGCCAGACAATATTTCAATTGCATTTTTTCCTCACTTTCTTTTATATATGTACATATATATAGCCCTTGTTAGAGCTGCAGGATACTGGGGAAACTACTGTAGCAAATTCATATTGTTGGCTTTCAGGTATGCCATCATATTCAAGACACAGATGTTTTGACTTGGCCAAGGAAGAACGATCTTATAATCATACACAATAACATTTTCCTTTACTTGGGGCAGTGTTATATGTGGTACACAGTAGAATGAAAGTTATACCAAATACTTGAATAATCTAATTGCAATTTCTTGACCAGCCTTATGAGCACACTTTTTCTAATGCATGATGTTACAAGAACAGGACATTAATCAAAACAGCAACAGAGTACTGAAACCTGCCACAAAAATGGTTCAACATGTTGCCATTTCTAAGAATAACATTGCAGCATCCTTTGCATCATTAGTAGTACTGTAGCCTCTCATCTTCTCGTTTCAAGGGAATGAAGTCCTGCACTTTCCCTCCAGGCATCTTTTGTGGGATACCAAAAATTATCATTTTTAAATTAGTTATCAAGAGAATTCCTATGTTTTATGGGAATGTAACTTAGATAATTAGGACAAGAGGTGAAGGAGAAAATTAAAAATAATATTTTGCCTAAATCTAGTGATTTTTATGTCCAGAAACAAGCTTATGTTTGGCACTTCATTGTAAATTTTTGTTACAGTAATCATCGCAGTGTGATACCAAGCTGTAAGTAGCTAATAAAACAATTAGCAGAAAATAAGAAAAACACTGATTTACTCACTTTACAGTTATGAGGGTTATCACTTCTCTTTCCATGCTGGATATAACATTTGTTTTCAGAAGAAGATTGACAAACTAAGCCTTGGTGCTCCACTGCCAACTATTATTTATTTCTTCCTCTAGATTCCTTGTCTCGGGTTCTATAGTTAGCAGTATTTCAACCCTGATTTTTTGGATGTTGCTGACGTAAACTATTTCTTGTGGATTGGATAAAGTATCCAAAGCAGCTATTCTGGCTGCAAAAAGAAAGAAAGAAAAAAAGGTTTTTTTCTATATAACTTTCGATATAACTATAAAAGTTCTTTTCTATATAACTGATCAGTCCATGAGAGAAGTGCACCTACCTTTCAATTTCCTGAAGCAGCAATAATTAAAACATATAACTTCCTACTTGGGCATTAAGAGTCTTTACATAATTTTATGTCTTGGCCTTTTTTTGTTTGTTTGTTCCACCAATCCCCCGTAATAGCAACCTTGTTAAAAAAGGGTTTATCTGCATTCAGAACATTGTCATAAATGGTGATAAATGTGTTTTATGCTCTCATATGAGAGCTAAGAAGTAAGCTTATTTACAAGGGTGATAAAAATCAGAAAGTCATTCTACAGTAATATTTGTTAGCCTGGTTTCACTGTAAGATAGCTAATTTTCTTATACAACCTGTTAGGAGATTGCTCTACATTTGCTTTTAATTACAACAGAGCGGTTTTTGACAGCCACAGGACTCTACTGAACATGTTGCTATCATGTTAGTATATGACAGCAGCTTATCTGCTATTTGCACAAAGACAATATTTTCTTTTTTTCTTTTTTTTTTTTTTTTTTTAAAACAAACTTCTAAACAAAAGCCAGATCCTTTTACAGATCACACTCTCTTTTTAGCCGGGAAGTCACAGCAGATTCAAAAGATTGACATGAAATTACTCTGTGAAATTCAGTCTGGTATATTACCCCTACTCACAGCTGGAATATAGCCTTTAGAAACAAGAAGAAAAATATGCCTATTCTCTAATGTTTCAGTACAGAGCAGGGATGGATTTACCAGCAGAAAGGTTAACTGGCAGGAGACCTCCTCTGCCTGCTGTGCTGGCAAGTTCTCTCCTCCCAGCCCAGGATGCAGCCCCAGCTGTGTGCCAGGATACAGCCCACACCCACCTTTATCACTGCCATGGCACCAAATGCACTCCCAGATCCACCTGCCCTTTCAGGATACTCCCTGCCCAGCAGCTTGTAGGGCAGCCCAAACCATTCCCTCTTTGTCAGTATGGAAATATATAGCTCTTGTCATCACAAACCAAGAAAGGGAAAGAAAGGTTTGGTTTTCTCATTTGGGTTTGTTTGTTTGTTTTTTGTTTGCTTAATTTTTCTCAGCTATCCCTATGACTAATAAAAGTCTCTGTAGTACTTCACAGTGATCCTTAGGCAGAGATCAATTCACTGGGTGGAGGATGCTAATTAGTGATCTGCAGAGAGCTGAACCATGAAGCTTGCAGTCCCATTAGTCCTGCCCTTGCAGTCTGTCTCAGCTGCCTGCTGCACCTTTTGAGTATGTCAGCTCTTTCCATACACTTTCTGAGCCCTGTGGTTTTCTCAGGACAAAATAAGCAGACCAAAGCGAGATTCTCCCCAAAGAAGAGTGCTTACATAAGTTTCTTATTATCAGGGAGTGCTGAAAGAGGAAAGCTATTTAAAATAGATCTGCACAGACAAAGAAATCCCATGAGAACTAAGAAAAAAGAACTCTTACCAACTTGTTGATAGCAACCTTTGGTAAGTTGCCACTAGAACATCAGCATCTTCAACTCCATTCCTTTTCTTTGATGTCTAGAAATTGCCTCTATACAGTTTTCTGCTGTACACTTTTAGCAGCTGTGTGGGCCCCAGTCTCACTGTCCTAACCTCTTGCAGCTGCTTCACCGTGTCTGAAAACTCAACTGGAAAGCCTTAATCCTCCAATTGCTAGAGACAGAGTGCAGTTTTAAGATGAACTTTTGTCCTAAAGATGGTTCTGGTAGTGGTTCTTCCAAGAAAATTGTGATGGCATCATCCACTTTCACATTACAGGACCTAGTTGTGTGAATGTGTCCATACAGCAACCACACAGAGAAGCATTGCTGGGGTCCCAGTGACCACAAGGTCTCTGAAAGGGAGGAATTTGCTAGCATTGCTAGTACAAGAATTGCCTAAAAACACCATGGAGATGAAACATAATAAACAAGGCTAAAATTAGAACATCCAAACACTAAGCTGACAGTATTTTAGCAGCATTTATACCACAAGTACAGCACAGTGGTGCCTCACTGTAAGAAGTTTCTACCAAACAATGCTTCATGGTGCCACTGGGATACATTCCTATTTAAAATCTTTGTTCAGAGTTAAAACTCTCTGTCTGAAGTTCAAGGTGAACGAGTCCCCAAGACCATCTTCATTTTAAAGGATTTCCTCTCTTGTGGCTCTTTTTAGCAATTTTTTCTAAGAAAGTTAAGCCTTTTGAATCGGTCAATCCCTGTCTAGGAGAAGGTTTCAGTTGCAAGTACACTGTCAAAGGCAGAATTTAAAAAAAATATTAAATGCCTCCCAATTTCAGGATAATTAAAAAAGATCCGCATCAGGATTGCTGAAGGGGAAATGTGAGCCGAATCTGGAGAATAGTCTTAAACCTGCAGGGTCATCAAGAGGCATGTAATTTTGTATTATCCACAGTATGGACCATGACTTCTATAATTACCAGGCTAAAAATGTATTAATGGGGAACGGGGCGTTGGGAGATTATTTCAGGGAACTACGGAGGAAGCTGTGACATTGTGGTAAAGGCCTGAGAAGAAGCTGGATGTAACGTGCATGTGCAGGACTGTGAAAATCTGTGGAATAAGGAGTGCCATTGCAAAGGCAACAGTGTTGTAGGGGATATAAGTAACAGTTTCATGCAGTTGGATTTCATATGAGTGCAAGTGTCTGCTCAGGCACATTAGTTGAGAGGTCCTGCAGGCCTTGGCAGTTTCCCTAGATCTTTCTTGGATTTCAGCTTCATTCTGAATAAACAGAAGACTAACTTTATATTTCTGTCCGATTTCAACTCCTTTGCTGACTGTGTGTGTAAGACTCCTTGATGAATACAGCCTTGTCTGAAGTGGAATATGGCAGTGACTGTGTGCTTCAGTAGGAGGTGTGAAGAATAATTTTGACATTCAAGACTATTGGAAACAGTATGTAATTCACTGCCTTGAGATGGAATGTGCCCATAGTTAACAACCTGAATTTGAGAAAAGAAGTGCAGAATTTCAGTTTTAAATCCTATTTGAAAGGCAGCATCTCTAATCACACTCTGCTTCAGCACCTATATTGGTGCTGAAGCAGTGCTATTTTTTAAATTAACAACGTTTATATTCCCAGAGATGCTGGGAAGAATTTATACTGGCAAGAAATCTCAGCTGTCTCACAAGATCTGCCCCTTCCTCTATTCTTCTTTCTGTTCTCTGGAGGTCTCCCAGATAAATATTGAGCAGGTCAGACTAGTTTAGTGCAGAAGAGCTAATGAAATTATGCCCTGAGGTGTTGTGACTACTATTTTTGTATTTGCTTGAATTGGCAGTGCCTGCAGGTAGACAGATTTCAGAATGTGAAAATTATTAATCTGGGGGGAGAGCACTGAAACACTGCCACTTTATGGCAGATCGAATGTAACTTGGATTCCAGCAACCCCTTTAAAAAGAAAACCCGTATGAGCTACCCAGCAAGTAACATTCCAGGAATCACAGAGGCACAGACCCAGTCTGTCCCAGACAATCTTTCGTTTTTCTCTAGGCCATGTTTTCTATAAGTACTAGCTTCAGGAAGCCATAATCCTACAGCCATACCATTGCATGAACCAAATGAAATCAGGCATAAGTACAGCAGAATGAGAGAAGCCTGAAGGAGGTGTGATGAGAGCTTTATTAGAGAGGACATATGGCTTTTAAAGAAAGGGTCTTTGGCAGCCAGCTGGAGGTGGCATAATTATTCTTCAGGAAAACAACAGCAACTACAAAGATCTTCTCCCTCCCCTGCTGGCTGAATAGATTTGGTGCAGCCATTCAATGGGCAACTGGTTTTAATCTACCCTACATAAACAGCAATACATGTTAAGCTGATTTAGGAGGAAGCTTTTACTGTAAAAGAAACATATAGCTATACAGAAATGTTGAAATCAGCCTCTCCTTGCAGACCCTACTTTCAGTCAGCTCCTTGCTATAAGCCAGTTCACAATCCCTCTATGAGCTCTGTTGTCAGAATTCTTTGCACTGATCCATACAGGTAAGGCCTGAAGATTCTCATCAACAGGAAGGGCATGGTGGGCACCATATTAAATAGGAAACTACATGCAGTCAAGAAAAGTGGACTTAAAAGCAGATGTACTTTTTGCAACTCCTTGTTATCTGTTAAGTGGCATTGATATTAATGCATGTGTTGGATAGGTTTTTTTTTTATCTGCAAATGAAAGCACCTTGCAAAGGAGGTATCCTTAATTCATTTGTACAGGTCTTAAAACTGTTGCAAATTGAACGATTTGCTCTGGTTCATGATGTAAACCATTGACAAAGTCAGCACCCAGATTTCCCAGGTCCCGATCCATTAAGCAGGGTGATGTTTAACATGAAGAACATCTGTACAGTCACAGCTTCTGCAGAGTCGGTACCAGACAAGTAAGCTGCTTCTTTGTTCAGAGACAAGGCAGTGGGATGAATCTAAGGCTATTCATTCCTCTGTTCTTAGTTATCACAGGAGACTGTTCTCTTCATTGCAAAAGCAGGTACTGAACAGGACAGTAGCAGTAGAGTTCACAGAGCAGAGAACTGCAGACAGATTCATCCAAACTCCCAGCCAGCCTAAAGGTTTTCTATAAACCCTGCTTGCTGGTCCAACCCTTCTGTGGAAAAATCCACAGGAGACATTCTGAGGTGGTGGATCCATGAGCAACCCTCTGCAAAATTTCTTTCCAATCTTTTGCTCAGGACTGAGGGATTTTACCCATCATGGAGAAGCCTGTAAATTGCTTGTGGCAGATTCTTAGGGATCTTCAGATATCCAGGGGCATCTGTGTTTCCCAAGGCTGCTTGCATGGTTGCCTTTGTGCAGCTTCCAGGTTCTTCCTCCAGGTTTGGCCCCAAAGCACTGTCCATATTAATAGCATTAGTCCATTTATTTAATTGGTGTGCTTTTTATCAGTCCACAGCATGGAAAGATGTATTCAGCCCCTTGGGAAATCTTTGATGGATTAAGCAATGAAAATGGACAGGGAGAAAACTGTTAGCAAAGGAGTTAGATATAGGTGTATCATGCTGATGATAGTCATATACTTCTGACCACATCTCCTGGAGAAACATATAACATTCACCTTTTCATAGGCCTTCCCAGAACAGTGATGAGTGCAGAATGGCCTGGAAACACTTTTCTGGAGATAAACAATGGAAATGATCTAACATTAAAAATAACCCTAAAGGCAAAAAATCAGAAACTACTTTGAAACAAAGGAAGGGTGGGGTAAGCAACCCTTCTGGAGAGACTTACACTGTGCTTTGTGCTGCTTATAGAACCCAGAAATGCCAGTGAAGGCTGCATCAGAAATCTGTAAGCTATATGCTTATAGCTCTTACATAGTGTTCTAAACATTATAGAAATTAGTGAGCCTGTGACAAAATTTGCAGCAGTTAAAATTAGATTTGGAGTGATTTATATTTTTGCCATCGTCTCAGCATGTGACATGACATTAAAAGAGGAGGTTTTGTTGCAAACAGTATTTTAACCACAAAAAGCTATTTTGAAGTAGAAAATGTACTTCCAAGATTTAATTCAATACTGAGTGTTACTCAAATCACATGAAAAACAGTCTTGCTGTGGCAACAGCAGAATTAAGGACAGGTGGCCAAAGTATTTTGACTCTTGGACTGAAATTTGAATTTCTGGTACACACTGCTGCTTCACAGTTATGTCAGTAGCAATGCAACTAAATGTTTTCTTGTAAATCCTTAAATGGCATATGACATAAAACAAGCAAAACATTAAAAAACAAAACAAAACAAAACACCTGAGATAAATCAAAGCTACAGGCATAATTTTGCAAGATTTATATCAAAAAGCATCTTTATTCACAATGATTACTTCTACTGACATCAGGAAAATGGCACAATTTTTTTTTTTTTTTTTTTTTTTTCTTTTAATCCAGAAAGTCTGTAGGTTCTGGGTCTTAGAAGTAAAAAGTTCAGATCTTATAATAATACAACTTTTCACTAGCCTCCCTTCTGCCTTATTCCTTACAACAGATCTGAACAACACATATTTTCTGAAAAAGACTTCTATGTGATTGGCAGGCCTGGTAGGAGTTTCTGTCAGATGCTATCCTCACTAGCTAATTGCTTCTCCTGGTTCTATGAATCTCTTCATCACATAAAGTTAGAGACAAGTGCTTAAATTGTCAGATATGCTAATAAATACAACTGAGAAATTACACGGGACTGAATTTAATGGAATGATGGAAGAACATCAGCTCCAAGCTAGAAGTGTTTAGTAGGTGTGGCACTGATGCCTCCAGAAAACCCATCAAATTCAGTTAGCTAGAGTGACCTTGAAAGAAATTCAGGAGGAGGTGGCTGCACAGACAGCATGTGTGGCCTTGTGTAGTCTACAGGAAAAAAAAAAAAAATCATTACTGAAAGCTTCTCCTTGACAATAACACCTCATCTTCTTCCCACTGATAAGACAGCAACAACCATCAGCTTTGTGATCTGTCTGTCTTTCTAACACTCTCTATCCAAAACATGGGTAGAAGTGTGCTAAGAGTTAGTCAAACTCTGTGGGTACAAACCTGTAAACTGTCATGTTCTCTGAATCAGTTGGTAGCAGAGCTGAACAAAGAGCCAAGAGTCCTAGATGTGCATGTACAGTTACATTTGAATTAAGACTAATTCAGACTTTAAGTGGAAATTAATTAACCTGACTCATCCTTCTGCACAGTTTTTAAGAAAAAAGGACTACAACCAAAAAGCACATGTTTCTTTTTTCTCACTCTTGCAGCATGCTCGGGATTTGTAATGACATATATAAGTTCCATAGAAGATTAAAAAGTGTAAACTGGAGGGCAAACAGGAAAAAAATGAAATCAACCTCAGTTTCAGAGGATAAAAGGATTTGTTCTGAGGGGGAAGATGGACAAAAAGTATGGTAGGAGTAGTGTGAAGTATAAACTGTGAGAGGAGACCTTCCAAGGAGGAACTGGGGCTTTAGGGGAGCCTGTGGACCTTGGTCTTCCAAACCTCCTTTCAGACCTAGATGAGGCTGGGTTCAGTGGTGGTGTTCATAATAAAATACAGGGAAAGTGTTTATGCTTATACTGAGGACAACCATGAGATCGTTTCTTGTATATACCAGAAGATGACTAGATATAGTTCTATTTTTGGTGCTATACCCCTGGCTGGGCTTACTGGCTGTGGGATGTAAGCTGGGCCTGGCAAACTCCCTCCTGGATGGGTGAGAACTCGACCAGATGAAGTGCTCATGAGCGAGATGACTCACACTACCTCATTCCTTCACTATTACGCAACTTGTTTTTTTTCCAGAGTAAGGTTTTCTTCCACATTCTTTCTGTGATTTTTTTTTTCCCCTTTTCAGTAAAAGCGCCTGCCTTTGTCATGATTTCACCCAAAAATGGGGAGGGAATTCAATAGTGCAACCTGGCAGGGTATCAAAGGTCCCTTTTCTCAAGGGGAACAGGAAAAGGTAATAATGGTTTGAGGAACTGCAAAACAAATAAAGTCCTACGCAGACTACAAATTGTTTCATCGAAGTGAATAAAAACAATGAGCTTTGAACCCTGGAGGAAGCAGCGTGTGACTCCAACGGGACCGAAAATAGCCGGGGCGAGAGAACTTGTGCATTGTTAACCGCGGGATGGAAAAATAAGCTGCCTTTACTCGGCGGCGCTGCCGGCGAAGGGATGGGGGAGCAGCGGCCGGGCGGCTTGCGGAGCCTCGGCGGGGCGGGCGGAGCCGGCTTGGGGGCTGCCCGCGGCTCCCGGCGGCGGGGCGGCCCCAGGCGCCCTCCGGCGGCGCCGCGGGACACAGCGCGGCCCTCGCCGCCTCTCGTCCCACCCCGCGCCGTGCCCCCGCTGCCCCGGGGCTTCGCTGGCACACCCACCTGAGGGAGGTGGGATCAGCACCTTCTTCAAGCCACGTGTTTCGTCCTTCTGCTCTGTTGCGACTGCTGAGAGTATCGATGAGAATTAGTTACAGCTCCTGATGGGGAGGTGTTCTCGGTTCCCCTTCAATAGTGAGAATGGACAAAAATGAATCATAGAATCATTTAGGCTGGAAAAGATGCTTAAGGTCAAGTCCAACGCTAAGCCAGCACTGCCAAGTCCAGCCCTAAACCACGTCCCTTAGCACAACATCTACACATCTTTTAAATACCTCCAGGGATGGTGACTCCACCACCTACCTGGGCAGCCTGTTCCAGGCCTTGACCACCCTTTCAGTGAAGAAATTATTCATAATATCCAGCCTAGATGTCCCCTGGTGTAACTTGAGGCTGTTTCCTCTTGACCTACCACTTGTTACTGGGGAGAAGACACTGATCCTGACCTCACAACAACCTCCTTTCAGGAAGTTGTAGAGAGCAAGAAGGTCTCCCCTGAGCCTCCTTTACTTCAGGCTAAACAACCCCAGTTCCCTCAGCTGCTCCTCATAAGACTTGTGCTCTAGACCCTTCACCAGCTTTGTTGCTCTTCTTTGGACACTCTCCAGCACCTCAATATATTTCTTGTAGTGAGAGGCCCAAACACAGTATTTGAGGTGAGGCTTCACCAGCACCAAGTACAGTGGGACAATCTCTTCCCTAGTCCTGCTGGTCACACTGTTGCTGATACAAGCCAGGATGGTGTTGGCCACCTTGGCCACCTGAGCACATTCTTGGCTCATATTCAGCTGTCTGTCAGCCAACACTCCTAAAGTCCTTTTCCACCAAGCAGCTTTCCAGCCACTCTCCCCCAAGTCTGTAGCATAGCAGGGGGTTGCTGTGACCCAAGTGCAGGATCCAGCACTTGGTCTTGTTGAACCTCACACCACTGGCCTCAGCCCATTGATCCAGCCTGTTCAGGTCCCCCTTTCTACCCCAAGCAGATCAACACTTCCACTCAACTTGGTGTTGTCTGCAAACTTACTTACTCAATCCTCTCATCCAAATAACTGATAAAGATATTAAACAGAACTGGGCCCTGGGGAACACCACTTGTGACCAGCTGGAAGTTTACTGTAAATGTCATGTTATGGCTTCTATCTCCAGAGTAGCTCTGAGGAGAAGAGAGACTGCCCAGGGCTGACATTGCAGCTCCTCAGCATGAGTGACACACTCATAATGAGACCTGCCTCATTAGAGATCCTCTTTTGCACAAAGCTCTGCAGTTTGTTAATCTTTTTATTATCCTCATAAATAAATCCCAGTGCAGAACTGATGGTAGAAGGATGGACACCTTCTACTAGGGTTAAGTAGGCAAAACAATTCATACACTAGAATTGGATAGAAAGGAAGCATCTTTCTTTGCTGGCAGTGAAGCAGCTATGCTCTCACAGAAAGGATAACTGTGTGAAAATGGAGAAACAAACTTTTTGTAGCTATCAAAAGAGTCTCACTGTAACATATTTTACATAGGTGTTAAAAATAATATAGGCAAATAGCATTCTATTCTATTCTATTCTATTCTATTCTATTCTATTCTATTCTATTCTATTCTATTCTATTCTATTCTATTCTATTCTGTTCTATTCATAAGTTCCATTTCCTGGAGCTTATTAGAAAATTGTGGGTTCTGTTCGATGTGTCAGCCCCACTGGGTACCTGTCTGCAGTCCCAGGGAGGTGCCTGCTTGTGTTGTAGGCCTCAGTCCTTTTGGACTCCCACAGGAGCACGGTGGAGTCTAACAAGAGCAGACACACTGTTGGGCAGAAATGGAGAGACCTTGCTGGCATGAATTTGAGGTGAACATTTAAGGACTGTTAAAGCTGTGAATGATTTATGTAGCTCATTCTATTCAGTGACGGCTCATCATAGCCCTGTTCCCTGTTAGCTTGACACAAGTTACTGAAAAATAGATTAAAGAAAACCCCAAACCTGAGCATTGCAAAACTTTTATTGTGGTTATTTTTCCAATCTCCTCTTCTCATAAAGCCAAGTGTCTTACTTCTTTTGAATACAAGGGTCAAAGCTGATGTCAAGAGATATCTGGTTATTACTTGTCTGCCCATAAACATTGGAGGTAGAGTCTTACCTGAGACCTTCTGGGATTGAGACTGAGACTCTTTGCTTCTCAGTGATACAAAATTTCAGATTCTACCAGCAGTGGAGCAGGAAGACTTAATCTCAAGCAATATGTATGTATGTGCAGGAAGCCTGTCATTCATACACTAACAAAACTTACTCTTGCAGCATTAATTTGAAGAGAAAATACCACACCGTGAGAAAGGAGGAGGCATGTATCCTTCAGAAGTTAATTATGTTTAATGTTACCTTTTGAAAATTGCTCAGGTACAATTAGAGTCAAAGACACTCAGCAGCCTGTAGTCTGGGACTGATCTGTGTAGGCTGACTCCATGAGTCACACTTCCCCCATTCCACAAAAGCTTCAGCTGTACCGTGAACTGTACAGTGCCCTGCAGGACCAGAGCCCATCAATAACCACTGCCAATTAGGGAAGGAGGGAAGGAAGGAAGGAGGGAAGGAAGGAGGGAAGGAGGGAAGGAGGGAAGGAGGGAAGGAGGGAAGGAAGGAAGGAAGGAAGGAAGGAAGGAAGGAAG